>JARYGA010044800.1:0-44977 GCA_030545235.1 Helianthus tuberosus
AGTTGCACTTTGTTTTGTCGTAAATTTTGTTTGGAAACAAGTCAAGTCAGATATAATACATTTTTCATTCAATGGTATGAATTTGGATTGCTCTACGCTTCAACGTAAATTTAGTTCGAAAACGAGTCGGCGCCGCCGCAACGCGCGGCGGGTAAAAAACCTAGTATTGGCCTTATAACTTAAATACTGTTTACTCAATTTCTTCAAGTACGTATATGATGTAGACATCTTATAGAAAACAAGTTTTCATAGTTTTACTAAAACAGATGTTTTATTATCATGAATTTATAAACACTTTGTAAATCACTTAAATTACTTTTTGAGTTCTATGTTTTAGTGGTTTTAACCACTTAAGTTTAAAATTAAAAACTTTAACGCTCCGAGTTCCTAACCGCTCATTTATAATATTTTGAGTCCATATGTTTTAGTAGTTTTAACCACTTGAGTTCAAAATCAAAAGTACAAGTGTTAAAAAATTGGACTCAGAACGTTATAAAATAAACGGTTAGGAACTCAGGGCGTTAAGCTTTTTGATTTTGAATTCAAGTGGTTAAGACCATTAAAATACAATAACTCAAAGAGTAATTTACTCTTAATAGAAACTAGCTAAGTTGTTAAGTAAATAAAAGGAAATATTCATTGGGAATAGCCCAATGGTATTTGTCACACCCCCAAAATCCACACGCGGAGTATCACCGCTAGGAGGCGTGACTGATCAGGATCAAGCCATCAATCATATTGAACAAGCATGTAAGTAATATATAGAAACCCAACACAATACAATTGGTGTCTAACAAAACATAGTTTAAGTTGCAAGCGGAAGCATAATGTTTAAAACCAAGTCATAAGTTTAAACGTTTCAAATGTTTAGCATGGCACACAGCTGTCCATAATCCCACAACGACTCTTCCCACTCTGTTGCAAGCTCCATAGATACCTAACGACCTGCAAGGCATGTAACAACGGGTCAACAACAAAGTTGAGCGAGTTCACAGTTGATTGTTCAGTTATTGAGTTCTTTTCAGAAATCATATGTTCGTTTCATAACCATGTATTACCCAGTATTATTAATTTCCCAAAACCTTTTCACGATATTTAGTGGGGGCTTCCCATGTTGTATGTTACTAGACTAGTCGTATCCATAAGTGTCCTTCCCAATCCGAGGACAATGTTAAGTATGAGTGTACGTAGGTTTTACGTACGTGCCCTTCCCAATCCGAGGACAATAGTAAGTATGAGTGTACGTAGGTTTTACGTACGTGCCCTTCCCAATCCGAGGACAGTAGTAAGTATGAGTGTACGTAGGTTTTACGTACGTGCCCTTCCCAATCCGAGGACAGTAGTAAGTATGAGTGTACGTAGGTTTTACGTACGTGCCCTTCTCAATCCGAGGACAGTAGCAAGTAGTCTAGTAGTGTTGGTAATATAAATAGTTATTCAAACCCATTCCCAACCCACCGGGAATCCCATGCCTTAGGAGTGTGAACTCACCTTGGTTTGCTCGGCAGATACACGAAAAGGTCACTTGAGCTATATGTGGTCAACTACGTCCTAACATGGTTACCATACAAGTCAGGTCTAGGTTCAAGTAGTGCACGTATGTATACACATAGCTAACAGGTTACTAACAGGTTATGAACACGTATTGATCATGGCAACGCATTAACAGTCAAATACATAATATATTCATACTTGTGCGATTCAAGAGATTGGGCTCGTACAAGTCTAACAGCCTTGTGCGATTCACCCATTGAAGCCCAAAGATACCCGGCCCAATAACATAGCAGTCCAACATGTATACGGCCCAACAAATAAACATGAGTCTTGTGCGGTCCGGATGGTCTTATGCGACTGAGGAGTCCTTGTGCGATCCAGATAACTTGTGCGGTCCAGTTAAGTTGTGTGACTGGGTTGGGCCATTCGGCCCAACAACATATCATATCAAGGTTCCATATATGTGTGTGGCCCAAGCCTTGTGCGATCAGCAATGTCTCGTGCGATCCACAAGTCTTGTGCGATTATGCATAACTAAACAGTACCATGTGCTTTATGTGTTTGTACCTAACTTGTGCGATTGCACTTGTGTGATTAGATCAGATCTTGTGTGATCTGATCTTGTGCGATCCAAGAGCTTGTGCGTTCAGCTCTTGTGCGACTAGGGGTCTTGTGTGATTAGTTCTAATTATCCCGAAATCATGGCAATCAGTTACATAGTTTCCATATATGCACACAATCAATCAACAACTAGTAGTTTTAGATCATGCAAATCATCGATCAAACAAGCATATTCTAACCGATTTCTCATGAACCCTAATTATGAATAACACATGAACAATAATCATCACACTTAAACATATTAACATAGTTCATGTTCTTGACCACAACTCATCAATCATTCGAACATGATACATCACAGTCGAATATCCTCAATCAAACATAACATCATCAACCCTTATTTTGATCCGTGAATACTACACATGTGTGCCGATTTCATGAACACCAAACCCTAACAGTTTACATCATCATCAATCACAGATCATCCCTAAACCATCACTGTAACATCCCGAAAATATAAAACTTTATATTAGAGTTATAAAGTATAAATAAACAAGAATTAATTAACTAGGAAACTATAACCTAGTTAACTACAAGTTTAGTAGTAACTAGAAATATGGTTAAAATAATCAAACTATATGTTAAACAAAAGTGGAGGGGCCTAAGTTGTTAAAATTGAAACTTATATTATTAGTTTTAATAAAAACAAAACCAAACACCCCATTAGAAGGCTCTGGTCGATCAAGAACAGGAGAGGGGCAACCCCCCATCTTCAAAACCCTAATATCACTAAACTCACAAATTGAAGGCTCAATCCAAGCTGAAATCGAAATTTGAACATAGATTTGAGATCACCTTGTCAAGAAGGTCATAAGGTATGTCAAATTAGGTTGTTTTGATTCAACCCAAATTCTTGCATGTGATTGAAATTGAGTGTTGAGCTTAATTATGTGTTGTAAACCTGAATTTGGAAGTAATATAAGGTTTAGGGACAAACCCTAGATGAATTCTTGTCAAATTCTTGCATGATAATTGAATGGATCAAAATCACCATAGTGGGTGATTAATATGTGAGTAGAACTTGATAAACACTATGATTAAAACCCTTGTTCTAGTGTAAACTGAAATTATGAGGAAATCTCTAAATTGTTGATGTTAAAATATGGACATGTAGTCTAATTGAAGTTATTTATGGTGATAAACTCAAGTTATGGACTTGGTTTAGATCATGTAGAAATCTGACCCGCTAGGTGTTTTATAAAACGCCTAAATGAGGGTTAAAATGTTAAAGGTTGGGTAAAACGCAGATTTGAATATGTTAAGAAATAATGCGTTAAAGCTTATAAAAGAGTTCTAATCTTGTTATGAATTGAACTCTTTAGGCAAGGAATCCGGAACGTCAAGTGGACACGCCGGAGGTGATACACGCGGAAAAGGTGTGCTTTAAAGGTACGTGACTTTGGTCTCGTTAAATTACGCATATATGTTTGAGTTTAGTGTATAGATAGAATCGTAGTGTAAAGGATGCGTTTGACGTGTTCTAAAGTGGCGTAGATCACTTGAACATCAAACGGGTCAAAATAAAGACTTGGGACTGGGTTTAACTTATTAATAAAGTGATGGTTTTCACTAGATAGTCAAACGGGTTGAATAGATACCATAAAAGGAAACATGATAATAGCGATATGATGGTTTCGTAAGTTGTTAAGTGTTGGATTGCACAATGCTTATGAACCTAGCTATGATACTTTAAGTTGTGAATCCGGGATATTGGAATAATAATTGGGGGTATGTTGAAAAAGGGCGTTCAAAATGGAATGTTGAATTCCGAGGAAACGAGGTCTTAGTTCCAAGGGAACACAAAGCCAAGAATAGCGCAAACACACCAAGATGTACAAGCCCGGGAACTTGGGTAATAGCATCTAAAAGGTTTGGAATACGAAATTGGAAATATACACTTATAGTTAGAATGGGTCGAATAAATGGTAGTATAGAAATTTTTAGCCGTATGATCAGTGAGTCAATTGTTGGTACGGTAGTCGAACTGAACATGTCCGTAATGAATTTACAGACATACAGGAAAAGAAATAGCCCAAAACGGTATTCGGATTAGAGCGAAATCCACAAAATAGTTAAATGGCAAAGATACAGTGTCCACCGTAAATTACGGTCTCCACCGTAATTTACGGTGGAAATCAAAGGTCTTACGGTGAACCTTTCCTGTGTTACGGCAGACCAGAATCATTCAGGGTCTACCGTAACTTACGGTAGACACCGTAAGTTAAGGTGGAGCCCAGAAAACTGGTGTTTTATTTATCACTTTTCGATGTCGGAATTCGTTTATATGTATTGTATTAATGTCAAAACTAATGTTCTTAGTGGTTTGACCCTAGGTATGGGTGAGGTCCTTCCGGATGGTGATCAAGTACGTTGTCAAGAACCGAACACGCATTTTGAAGCTTCCGCACCAAACTTAACTTTGTCTAGACTTTAATCATATTGTAAACGTTTTGTCAATCGTGTTTTGAATCCTTTAAACTAGTTGTTAGTTGACTAGCAAGGGTTAACTTTAAACTGGTTATGTACTATCTTGGAATTTGTTTAGTGTTATCACAAATGTGTATGGTTTTAAACACGAAAGTTTTTGTGTAAACTCTGATAAGTATAAAGTTCATATAATTATTAGTTAAATTCCGTTCCATATTAAGGGTGTTACAAGTTGGTAATCAGAGCTTAAGGTTGTCAACAAAGTGTTCGGTTCAAGCTTGATCAAGCATCCGGTAAGAATTAATTGTTCTAAGTAGAGTTACTAAGTATAAAAAGGGAATGATGAATAGATATGCATGGGAAGAGCGTGTTAATACACTCAAACCCGGAAAGTGCATTAAATAAGAGCGGTAAAAACAAGTTATGAACTTGAATAAACCGAAGTAAATAAACCATATGCTATAGATGAAATGTTTAACGCTTGATGTAAACATTTCAGTTAAAGATGACGGATAAAGGTAATGATAATGCGGTGCCAAGAGTCACCGAGCAAACGAGAGAAGTGATTGCTGAAGAGGTAGGGAAGGCAATCGAAAACAGTCTGTCGGGTTTCATCGACAAAATCCAAAACACGGTATTATCAGTGGTGGAAGAAAGAATCAAGAAATTGGAGGATAATACCAATTTAGCAAAGGAGAAGTCGGGAGGACGAAAATCTTGTTCTTATAAAGAGTTCATGGCGTGCAAACCGCCAATTTACAATGGGGAGGTTGACCCGATAATATGCCAGCGGTGGCTAAGCGATATGGATGGAGTATTCGAAAGGACTCATTGTGATCCAGACGACTACGTAGCCTATGGCACAGGTCAGTTAAGGGGTCAAGCGAAAGACTGGTGGGATAACAAGAAGAAAGAAATTGGAAGTGAAGCGGCTAAAGCTATGACATGGGACGAGTTTAAGACGCCGTTTCTTAAACATCACAGTCCCAAGGCAGTCATTAACAAGATCAAGGAAGAATTCATGCAGCTTCGACACAAGGGTGAATCTATTGATAAAATCACGGGAATGTTCATGGATAAGATGATGTTTTGTGATGAATTGATTACGAATGAGGAGCAGAAAATATATTATTATTATAATATGTTGAGCGCCGAGTATATGGAGTTTATGACTCCTTCAAAGTATGAGACTCTCACCGAGATTATAAACGTTGCTCGGGAACGGGAGATAGAGTTGAAGAAACAGATTGAAATAGGTGAAAGAAGGGCACATATAGTCAATCCAAGCCCAACGAAAAGGCGCGCACAACAGAATCCTCAAAGAAACAAGAAGGGAAAAACGGGTCATCAAACTGCAAGATATGCGGGAAGGGGCACAAAGGTGAGTGCCGGTTCAAGGACAAACCGTGTCCTATATGTGGGAAAATGGGGCACACGGCTGCATTGTGCCCGGGGAAGGTGTCGGTGTGGTACAAATGCTACCAACCGGGTCACAAGAAATCTGAGTGCCCAGAGTTGATCGGAAAGAAAGATGACAAGAATACACACACTGAGACACCAAGAGCAAAGGCAAGATCTTTCCAGTTAACAGCAGTGGAGGCAAAAACAGAGCCCGATGTGGTCTCAAGTATATTTGCCATAAATTCAATTCCTGCACATGTGTTATTTGATACGGGTGCGAATAAATCCTTTGTTTCACATGGATTTATTCGACATCCTTCTCTTGTACTAACAAAATTGCCTATGCGGGCGGCCCGCGTAAGCCCAAGGTGATCCTTTACGCACAAAACCACCTTGCACATGGTATTTCTCAAGCGGGTCATCAAAATGAAAGATATGCGGCCTGTCATTTCAGCAAACTTTCTTCTAATCAGAACACCCAGGCGGCCCGCGTCAGACTCCCAGACCAGATTCAATGTTTTAACAGGCTGTTAATAGCTGTATTACCCACAAAACCACCTTGCACATGGTATTTCTCAATACTAGGGGCTCAAATGGTTTTGTAAAACCATGTTCTTGAGGTGTATGGCCAAGATCAAAGCACGGTTTCCAAGAAACGATCTTAACGGCTCTCCGGACACTATAAATACCCAACCCCCCTTTCTTGCAAAACCCACAAAATCTGATTTGAGAAGCTCTAAGTTGAAACCATTGTTTCATACCTGAGCTACTTGGATCAAGATTAGCTTTCGGGGACCCTTTGTAAGTATTCCTTCGTTCTTTTATTGCTTTTCGAGTCCGAAAGTCAAACTTTGTTTGACTTTCTGCATTGAACAGTTTATGGTCAATGCGAAGTTCGTTTGAACTTCGCAACGTGAGCGTAATCACGATGGTTATAGTCCCTAGTGACTATGCCTACTGATTACCACGTTGTCTAGGGTCGTAAGGGTAAACGATCTAATAAATCGCTTATACCTTCGAACCCGACCCGTTTGGTCGATCATTAGGATCCGACCAAACACATTAGGTGACCATAGTATATAGGGAATAACCTTCCGAAGTTATACCTTATGGTCACAACATTTAGTTAGTTGTATGATAGGTAGTTTATATGCCTTAGGTAAATTACCAAAATACCCCTTTGCCGCCAAAATTCATATTAAGCATATGTAACATAACTTTTGATATCTAAACTGATTTGGTAACAATATTAGACATATTAAGGCATATATTACTTGTCATAGGACTAGTTAAGCGGTCCAAACGCGTTTCACGCGAACGACGCGTTAAAGTAGCTTAAGCTACCTAAACGGGTCATAATGGGTCGTAAGCACTTAGATTAGGTTTCATTTTGGTATGTAGGCTTTGTTAAACCATATGACACGAGTTTCCATACTCGTTTGTTTTACGAGCCCTCATTCTATCCGATCCTCCGATTTAGGTCCGGATTATTAACATAGTTACCTATATTAGGTGCCGTTTGATATCCGTGATCTCTAGCATTGTTTGGTTGTTACTGAAGGAATACTAAGCAATCTCAAGTGAGTACATAGACCCCTCTTTTACTGTTTTCCAAACATTTTGGGGTGAAACACATGTGCCTACTTGTTACTTTCGTGCCTTTCATGCTTTAATGTCATATGCTTGTTATGTTCATTAGTACATTATAGTACATGATTTCATTACATTTTATGCTATGTATGTCCATTGTGTGCATACTTAGTACATTGTTTTACATTACATTTCATGCTATGTATGTCCATTGTGTGCATATTTAGTACATCACTTTACATTACATTTCATGCTATGTATGTCCATTGTGTGCATACTTAGTACATTGTTTTACATTACATTTCACGCTATGTATGTTCATTTGATTACATACTTAGTGCATTGTTTTCACATACTTACATTTTTGGTATGACATTTGGTTTGTTCAAATGGGACAATATACATTCATTAACATTGATCACGCCGTTCGTTAGTAGGTAGTGGTACCATAGGACTTGACAACTCCCGTTCCTGAACCCTAGGTTTGTTTGGGTGGAAGGAATGACCGAATTCGATAAACATAACACAGATAAACCTTTAATTTGTTTAAAGGTCTATCACCACAGTCACAAGGCTTGGATGTATGCATTTTCACAATACCGCATAGATGTTTGTATCAGTATAGCATGCATTTGTTCCACAAAACATAACTTTGACTTAAACTATGTTTAATTCAATACCCTGTTTTTGTGCATTTTACCTATGGTTTAGTTGATATATTTCACATGCCATACATGATATTTTTGGATACACTTTATATGATTTACATTAAACATAAACATTTTGACATTGATATACACATTTGGTGATTTACATTAGACATAGACATTTTGATATGGTTTACACAATAACACTTGACAATTGATTTATACATGAACAATTTACATTGGTGGTTGGTTTGGGTAAATGATTTGAGTAACGAGGCGACGTGTAATACGATAAAGACATGGTGGATACGCCGCTGGTACTTCCTATATATAAGTGCTTTTATGGTATTACATATCGTAGCGTTATTTAAACCATTTCAGTTTATACATATTTCATCTACAATACAATCTTCACATAAACATCATTTTACAAATAACTTAACTTATACAAACTCATTTTTTTTGGTTATTTCATTAACCATACATCTTTCTTTTATATAATCTGATTTCTTATCGAGTTTTCATATGATTTAGAAAAGAAAACATTTAACAAGATTCATGACTAATTTTTTATTAAATCTTTCTTTTAAAAACCCAAGTCATGAATCTTATTTTCACAAAACCTATGTATCTCACAAGCATTTTTATGCTGACGTACCTATTTTCACATGTGTTTTCAGGAGCTGTTGCTTAGGATGAGGATTGTGTCACTAGGGCGGACCTGTGCCTTAGAGACATAAAAAGAAGATAGACTTAGTTTAATTATGTTATGTACCCTTTGTTTCCTGTTTAAGACAATGAAACTCTTATGTTGATAAATAAAATACAACTTTGAATGCCATGGTTATGAAACAATTAATTCTGTTACAACACTCCCCGACGTTTTCCGTCGCGGTTGCATGTTATACGCGGTCGGGGTGTGACAAAAGGAACTATGAGGGTCTCATCTGACAGACACTTCTTCAGATTCGACACGTGGAATACGTTGTGAACTCCACTGAGTTCTGTGGGTAGGTTTAGTTTCAAGTGGGCGATACGGTAATGCTGAAAGTATCGCCGTGGAAAGGAATAATACGGTTCAGAAAAAGAGGGAAGTTGAGCCCAAGATTTATCGGACCCTTCAGGATCACCGAACGGGTTGGCAAAGTAGCATATCATCTCGAACTACCCGAGGAGTTGAGTGGAATTCATAACACTTTCCACGTGTCACATCTCCGAAAATGTTTAGCAGACGAAACTGCTCGTATCCACTACGATGATATCGAGGTGGATAACAGCCTCAACTATGCAGTAAAACCAATTGCGATTTTAGATCGTAAAGAGAAGAGTTTGAGGAACAAAGTGATTAACCAAGTGAAGGTTAAATGGGAACACAGGAAGGGTGCAGATACCACATGGGAATCCGAAGAAGAGATGCAACGGCTCTACCCCATACTATTTGGTACGTAAATTCGGTTTCGGGGACGAAACCCTTTTAAGGGAGGTGGACTTGTAACATCCCGAAAATATAAAACTTTATATCAAAGTTATAAAGTATAAATAAACAAGAATTTATTTAACTAGGAAATCATAACCTAGTTAACTATAAGTCTAGAAATAACTTGAAATAAGGTTAGAATAGCCAAAACTAAATGTTAAACAAACGTAGAGGGGCCAATGTTGTCAAACTTGAAACTACTATTATTAGTTTTAATCAAAAACATAACCAAACACCTCAAATGAGGTCCCTGGTCGATCAAGAACATGAGGGGGCGACACCCTCACTCCCAAAACCCTAACTTCTACTAAACTATCAAATTGAAGGCCAAAATCAAGTTGAAATCAAAATCTGAACATAGAATCGTGATCACCTCGACAAAGGGATCATAAGGTATGTCGAATTAGGTCATTTTCATTCGATTCAAAGTTCATGCATGTGTTGAAATCGAGTGTAGAGCTTAATTATGTGTTGTAAACATGAAATTTGAAAGTAATATAAGGTTTAGGGACAAACCCTAGATGATTTCTTGTCAAATTCTTGCATGATAATTGTATAGATCAAAATCACCATAGTGGGTGATTAATATGTTAGTAGAACTTGATAAACACTAGGATTAAAACTCTTGTTCTAGTGTAAACTGAAATTATGAGGAAATCTCTAAATTGTTGATGTTAAAATATGTGTATATAGTCTAATTGAAGTTAATTAGGGTGATAAACTCAAGTTATGAACTTGGTTTAGATCATGTAGAAATCTGACCCGCTAGGTGTTTGATAAAACGCCTAAATGAGGGTTAAAATGTTAAATGTTGGGTAAAACGCAGATTTGAATATATTAAGAAATAATGCATTAAAGCTTATGAAAAAGTTCTAAACTTGTTATGAATTGAACTCTTTAGGCAAGGATTCCGGAACGTCAAGTGGACACGCCGGAGGAGATACACGCGGAAAAGGTGTGCTTTAAAGGTGCGTGACTTTAGTCTCGTTACATTACGTAAAAATGTTTGATTTTAGTGTATAAATGATGTCGTAGTGTAATGGATGCGTTTGATGTGTCGTTAAAGTGGTGAAGTTCACTAGACCATCAAACGGGTCAAAATAAAGATTTGGAATTGGGTTTGGCTTGTCAACAAAGTGATGGTCTTCACTAGATAGCCAAACGGGTTGAAATGATGCTTGTAAAGGAATCACGTGAGTAGAGACTTGAAAGTTTCATATCTCGCTAGGTGATGGATTGTACCACACCAATAAATTGGTTATGTTAATTTAAGTCTACGAACCCGTGATATCGGGTCAAACACTAGAGGTCAATAAAATGTGTCATTTAAAACGGAAATGTTGAATTCCGAGGAAACAAGCTTTTAGTTCCAAGGAAACATGAAGCCACGAATAACGTAAAAACACCAAGATGTACAAGCCCGGGAACTTGGGTAATGGCATCTAAAAGGCTTTAGAATAAGAAATTTGAAATATACACTTATAGTTGGAATGGGTCGAATAAATGCAAGTATAGTAACTTTTAGCCGTATGATCGGCGAGACAAATATTGGTATGATAATAAAACGAACATGTCCGTAATGAATTTACAGACATACAGGAAGGAAATAGCCTAAAACGGTATACGGTTTAGAGCGATATTCACAAAATAGTCAAATGGCAAAATCCCAGAGTCCACCGTAAATTACGGTCTCCACCGTAATTTACGGTGGAAATAAAAAACGTTACGGTGGGTTATCCCTGTGTTACGGCAGACCAGAATCTTTCAGGGTCTACCGTAACTTACGGTAGACACCGTAAGTTACGGTGGAGCCCAGAAAAATTGTATTTTATCTAACATTTTTCGATGTCGGAATTCGTTTATATGTATTATATTAACGTCAAAACTAATGTTTTTAGTGTTTGACTTTAGGTATGGATGAGGTCCTTCCGGATGGTGACTAAGTACATTGTCAAGAAACGAACACGCATTTTGAAGCTTCCGCACCAAACTTAACTTTGTCTAGATTTTAATCGTGTTGTAAATGGTTTTTGTCAACCGTGTTTTGAATCCTTTAAACTAGTTGTTAGTTGACTAGCAAGGGTTAACTTAAAACTTGTTATGTACTATTTTGGATTTATTTTGGGTACTATCACAAATATGTATGGTCTTTAAACACGAAAAGTTTTTGTAAACTCTGATTAGTATGAAGTTAATATAATTATTAATTAAATACCGTCCAAATATTAAGGGTGTTACAAGTTGGTAATCAGAGCCCAAGGTTGTTAACAAGTGTGTTCGGTTCAAGCTTGATCAAACATCCGGTAAGAGTTAATTGTTCTAAAGTAGAGTTACTAAGTATAAAAAGGGAAATAATGAATAGAAATGCATGGGAAGAGCGTGTTAACACACTCAAACCCGGAAAGTGCATTAAATAAGAACGGTGAAAACAAGTTATGAACTTGAATAAACCAAAGTAAATAAACCATATGTCATAGATGAAATGTTTAACACTTAATGTAAACATTTCAGTTAAAGATTACGGATAAAGGTAATGATGATGCGGTGCCAAGAGTCACCGAGCAAACGAGAGAAGTGATTGCTGAGGAGGTAGGAAAAGCAATCGAAAACAGTTTGTCGGGTTTCATCGACAATGTAAAACCCGTTAGGATCTCTCAATGATATCAAACACTAGCTTGTGAGAGTGCGGAAAACAGTCACAAGTCAATTCAAGAATAAGAATATAAAAGAAACAATAATAATCAAACACAAACCAGAATATCTTGCATTCAAAGTTGAATAATGACTAATACAAGACTTCTTGATGTTTCGGCTGGCCTACTAGTCGCAACAAGCTGATCAACCTCAACCAAATGGTTGAGGTTTGCTTAAATACTAAACATATGGACTCTTAACCTAGGCCCACTCGAAACCGGCCATACTAGCCCAACCCATACATGTCGACCCAAAATATAAACTAAACAACTACAAAATCAATCCTTTAACTAAGCAATCCTTCATGAATAAACCTTCAGGTTCCAACAATCTCCCCCTAGGTTTATGCATGGAGGTTCTTGAGACTTCAACCTTCACGATCACCACCCAACCGATCCTTGAGACCACCAAAACCTTTTGTGCGAATATGAATGGCTGAAACCACAGCAGCCGTCCATCCTTTTGCAATCTCTTCATACTTTTCAGTAGATCGAATTTGATTTTGAGCTAATACCTCAAGATCTTCAAGAGCAAGATTCAACACATCAACTTGATCAACCAATCGATAAGTCACATCATCATCACAAAGAAACACAGCCTGTCCTAGACGCTCATCATAAGCCCAGAAATGTAAGGACTTCAAAGCACCTTTTGGAATCTTTTTCACCAACGGAATCATCTTTTCTTTGTCAGTTACAGGCCAATGCACAATCTTCATATGCTTGTTTGTGTATGGATCTCTAATTCCTTTAGCTGGTCTAACGAAAGACTCTGCCGTGCGCATCGAAGGAAAATTACGAAGAACTTTGTAATCTCTCAAAAAACACATATCCAGCACCTCCAGGCTTATCATCTATATAAGGTGCTTTAGACAAGTTTGTTAAATCAACCTTAGTAAAAGATTGAAACTGGCCTGGATGTTTGTACCACTCGACAGGACCAACCTTTCTCTTTATCCACCATCTTTTGCGATCATGATCAAATCCCCAGCTAACTACACCAGAACGATTTCCAACTTTATCATAGAGAGTTTCGCCAACATCCATTAAATGGTGAGTTGCATGAGCATCATCATCATCTGGATTTAGATTCTTGTTCTTCAAAATTACAAACTCCCTTTTCTTTTTAATTCTTTCAGCCTTCTCTTTGTCTGCCACTGGATTAGTAACTCTTTTGAAATATTGTTCCATAGCAGCACTTCTCTCAGCATCATCCTTAGCGAAAGCTTTTCTTCTATTTTCAACATCAGTTGGATCAGAAAATTCTTGTCCAAACTTTCTTTCCAACTTTCCTCGTAAATCATAAACCGTACTGAACAACAAACTAACATCTCCTTGAAGCTGTTCAATCTGTTGATCTTTCTTCACTATAGTGTCTTCAAGTTGAATAATCTTGGCATCTTTGTGAATTGAATCTTGCTCAAGCACAACCAATCTTTTCTTCATCTCTCTCATGCTAATAAACTCATCATCATCACTTGAGTCATCATCAAATGGAATCTTCAACGATTCTTCAGGTCTCTTACCACTTGAACTGCTAGGTAAGTCATGAACAATTCTAGAAGGACCTGCAGATTCAGAAATACCAAGTGGCATAATATCAACAACAGAATCAGTATCAACAGTTGTAACTTGAGCATCAACAGTGGTGGTATCCATATCATTTCTTTGAGTGTCAGCATCAAACTCAAAGATATGTTCAGTAGTGGTGGTGGTATCAGTGACACTTTTCTCAAAATCGAAGTCATACAGACCATCATCATCCTCAACAATATTCATGGATTGATCTTTGTTTTGCTCAACATACATTCCGAGTCGAGGATCCCTCCTTATCCACTTCAATGGCATGGAATCAGAATCCTTTGGGTTTTCACTAGGCTCTTCACTTGATACTGAAAGATCAGAAGGAGGATTTCCCATCTTATCAGTTACAGACTTTAACAGCAAAGCCAAACTTTCAGCAGTAATCACAGGTGGAACAACAGAAACAGCAGTATCAGCTTCAGCTTCAGGAGGAAGCTCTTCATCTTCTCCAGAATCACACATAATCTCAATGCCTTCATCATCAGAGTCGATTGTTAAGATCTCTGTCTCAAGCTCATCTTCAATACCCCTTTGAATATCATGTTCTTCAGCAACTATAGCATTTGCAGGCGCATCATTCACTGGAACAGGTTGCACTATTACTGGATTAGCAGCAACATCTTCAGTCTCTGCAAATTGACCAAATTTCTCTAACGGAATTAATCCTTCAAATTTCTTTTCAGTACCCTTCTTTGGAGTGAGAGCACCAAAACAAGCTGGACCCATGGGCTTCAACTCCAATGTGTTTCCAGATCTCTCCAACACTGGATAACGAGCATTAAAAATCATTTGCAAAAACCTTGGATACATAAGAAACTTGTCCTTTTTGACTCCAAACACATTTCTCTTCATCGCTTCCAAAATATACTTTGAATAATTGAAAGGCTCATTTGTTATCACACAGACAAGAGCAGCAGACTGAGTAATGTTCAACTGATCTTTCCCTCCTCTGTTCTCTGTCATACACAAAATAAACATATGCAACAAAAGACGCCAATAAGGATGCACAAACTTCTTAACCAGAGGTGGATACTTCCCTTCATAACTCAATCTAGGCAATATTTCTTCAACTTGTGCCAATGGGAAGTTCAGTGGCGTCTGTTTCTTGGTCATTGAACTATAATACTTCTCGAATCATCTGCTCTGTCACAGTAACAACCTTCTTTTGAATGTCAGCAACAATAACTCCTTTTCCTTCAATAACTTCAATCCTTGCACTTTTCCAAAATTCTTGAATAAGACTTTCGTAGATAACCGGATTTTCTCGTAGTGCGTGAACAATACGGCAACTATTGAGACCTTTCATCAATGAAGTGTACAACTTCTTGTGTTTTTTTTCCAGAGGAGGTGCTAAGTATCCTGCTTGATTATGTGTCGAAATGAATTTCAAATCCATAATCTGCATAAAACAAAAATACATTAAAAACATTGACATTTATATATATGTATGAAATTTTTCAAATTTCAAAGTCAACATTCAGAACAAATCAACAGCACCATAACTCAGATTTTAAAAACTTGACTCGAGACTGTTACTTTTGACTCGAGACCATGAGTCGAGACCATGAGTTCTCGAGTCGAGATCATGATTTGTTGAGTCGAGACCATGAGTCGAGACTTTGAGGTCTCGAGTCGAGACCATGAGTCGAGACCTTGAGATCTCGTGTCGAGACCATGAGATTGCGACTCGTAACCACTGGTCTCGAGTCCTTATGTTATCTGAGTCGAGACCCCTCAAACCACTTCATCTTTTCAGATTTTGGATTAAAAACCTAAAACACCCTATGATTTATTTGAAGACCAAAATATATTCAAAACTAGGGTTCTAGGTCATCTTCAAATCTTCATAAAAACATCATCAGATCTTCATAACACCTGCAAAACTTCAACAATATCATCAAAATACCTTCAAAAATCGATGAATCAAGACCAGAAACCGAATATGATGAACCGAAACCGGAGAATACGTCGGAGACTATAAGGACTTGCCGGAATAGAGAGAGAAAATGAGAAGAAATCACAGTTGGTCTCGAGTGAGATATGAGGTCTCGACTCGAGACCTTTCTTATATACCTCATGAATTTGGGCCTTTTGACATGGGCCGAGATCATAATATTGGGCTGAATATGATATTAAAGGATTTAATATATTCAGTTAAATCATTTACAAAAATCATCCTCTAATTTCAGATATAATTTAAATTATCCACAAAACCTTCTGAGCATTATTTACGAAAACAAAACCTAAAACAAAAATAAATAATAAAAACTATTATTTACAAAAATAAATTAGGAAATTAACAAAATTGCTCAGGGATCAAATCATGAGATTTCGGGCTTGACTTCACTTATCAACACTGATCTACTACCGAAATATCTAGACGATTGCCAGTATATTTGTCCACCTAAACTCATCTCCCTAGACCTTTTCCATATAACTGCCTGTAACAAATATTTATCATGTTTTAATTTCTTAACGAAGAACACCCAAACAAATACTAATCAAATCCCGGAAGTATAAACAACACACTCTATCATGCAAGTTGCTTCCCTACCACATATTTCACAAGTCCAATCCAAATCTCTGAAATCTTAACTGGGAATAGATTGAGAAGAGAACAGAATAGATCTTAAGCAGAGATGGTATAATATACAGATCAAATGAGTTTTTCTCAATTTGATATAGGTTTCTTGGGTTTCTTTTGGGCACTTGAGGGCCTCTTTCGGGTGTTTAATTGATCTACAGCGCGACAACGTACAACTAGGTCAGCATGTATCTGGATGCAGCAGAAGCTGACGTTGCCTAGCACCTTCAGGTCAGCATATATCTGGATGCAGCAGAGGAGATACATGACTTTTTCAGAGAAGATTTCAGAGTCAGACCAAAATTGTGTGTATCGGGACAACATACAGACATTCAAATAGACATGAGCTAATTCCAAGTGACTTTCTTTCCTGGGGCCATGTACTATTTTAGTTCTAAACAGAAACAGCCAATGTTTCCAATCTTAAGGATAGAGCCTACCAACACATCATACTAGAGTCAAACTATTTCGATACTGGTCTTACATGAGTCAGCCCTCTACCATAGTGTGAAAATTCATTTCATTTCCCAGTCATGCAATGCCTCTTTTTGTATTTTTCAATTTTTAATGTTTTTGTATTTTTTATTTTTTATTATTTTTTTAAAATTTTCTCCCCCTAAATTTGAGCATAAATAAAAACTACCTAAGAATAGAAAACTTTATGAACAAATTTATCTACGAAAATAAAACAAAAACATGCTCAGTCAGTAAAGCGGATCATTTTCAGAAAATCCACAAGCACTTGAAATTTCGAACTGCTGACAGGTTTGGTGAACAAATCGGCAGCATTTGCATCTGTGTCGATTTGCTCCAGTTTAATAAGACCTCTATCAAAGCAGTCTCGTATAAAATGAACTTTAATATCATTGTGCTTGGTTTTTGAGTGGAAGACAGGATTTTTCACAATCTGTATAGCAGCATCATTATCACAATATATGGTAGTTTTAAGATAAGTCAAACCATAATCCTGCAATTGATGCTGCATCCACACTACTTGTGAGCAAGATGCCGAAGCTGCAACATACTCTGCTTCAGCTGTAGAAATAGCTACCGTTTGTTGCTTCTTGCATTGCCAAGAAATGAGTCGATCTCCCAAAAATTGACATCCAGCAGACGTGGATTTCCTGTCCTTATCAGTACCTCCAAAATTACTGTCAGAAAACCCAAACATGTCAAAATTCGAATCCCTCGGATACCACAGACCAAACCTGGGTCGGCCTTTAAGGTACCGAAAGATTCGTTTAACAGCAGTAAGATGAGAAGTTTTAGGATTAGCCTGATATCGTGCGCAATTGCAGACAGCAAACATAATGTCAGGACGACTAGCCGTCAGATACATCAACGATCCAATCATAGACCTATAAAGTCGTTGATCAACAGAGGATCCTTCAGCATCTTCAGTTAACAACGGTCTTTCCACCATCGGAGTTTCTACCGGTTTAGCGTTAGTGAACTTGAATTTCTTCAGCACATCGTCCACATATTTCCCTTGATGAATTAGAATTCCCTGTGAATCTTGTTTAACTTGTAAACCCAAAAACAATGTCATTTCACCAAGTGCACTCATCTCGAACTTATTTTGCATAACTCTCTCAAAATCCTTGCAAAGCTCCTCACTTGTAGACCCAAAGATAATATCATCGACATAAATTTGAACCAAGATTTGATCCTTGCCCACTCTTTTGATAAACAGAGTCTGATCTATTGTGCCGTGTGAGTACCCATGAGCCAGAAGATGTTCTGTCAAAGTTGCATACCAAGCCCTAGGTGCTTAATGCAACCCATACAATGCCTTGTCGAGCTTGTAGGCATATTCTGGATGATCTGGATGAATAAATCCCGGTGGTTGCTCAATAAAAATTTCTTCCTTCACTTCTCCGTACAAAAATGCCGTTTTGACATTCATTTGGTAAATAGTGAATCCCATGAAGGATGCATATGCTAAGAAAATCCGGATTGCTTCAAGTCGAGCAATGGGGGCATAGACTTCATCATAATCCAGTCCCTCTATCTGTCTGAATCCTTGGACCACTAATCGTGCTTTATTTCGAACAATAACTCCTTCAGAATCTTGCTTGTTTCTGAAAACTCAGCGAGTTCCAAGCTTGCGTTTTCCTTTTGGCAACTCCACAAGTTTCCATACTCCTAGCTTCTCAAACTAGTTTAGCTCTTCGTGCATAGCATCAACCCATCCTGGTTCCTGCAACGCTACATCAATAGTTTTAGGTTCAATTTGAGAAATGTAGCTAGAATATAAGCACAAATTAATGGTTCCTGATTGACTTCTGGTCTGAACTCCTGCATTCACAGGGCCTATCACATTCTCAATAGGATGATTTCTTTGAACACTTGTTGGTATGGCAAATTCAGGTATCGTCTCGTCTAGAGATGTTTGTATGTTGCTTGACTCCCCCTCATTAGGTGCTACCGGACTGTGACTCACAGGAGTGGTAACAGTACATTCTTCAGGAATAGGATCAGCAAACAATTCTGATCCAGCTGCATTAGTTGAAATTCCACTGGATTGTGCACCTTCAGGAGATTGATGAGACATTTGTTGTGGCAGAGGATGCTGTGTAAACACCATTCCCGGCGGATCAATGGTATGATGTCTGACGCTTCCTTCTGTCTGTTCTTCTTCTTCAGTGTCCTCAAAAGACAACGGTTGTTTTGGAATAGACACACCTGCATCTGAAAAATCACTTGACAAAATATTAAATGATTTAAACAATTCAGAATAATCATATAACCAATCTGGTCCAACTCTAGCATCCGTAGCGTTTTCTTCAAGCCATTCAATGTTGCACGACTCGACGACCTTTTTAGTTACTTTGTTGTATACCCTATAGGCAGAGCCTTTTGCATATCCAACAAAGAAACATTCGTCCCCTTTGACCTCAAACTTTCCATTAGAGTCCATAAGTAATAATACACATGGACATCCAAAGATACGAAAGTGTGAAACCGAAGGTTTACGTCCTTCCAGAATCTCATAAGGAGTTTTCATATGACGTTTATTTACTAAAGCATGATTCTGGACGTAACAAGCCGTGCTAACAGCTTCGGCCCAAAAGAAACTAGGAAGCTTCGAGTCAGCCAACATAGTTCGTGCAGCCTCGATAAGAGTACGATTTCTTCTTTCAGCTACTCCATTCTGTTGAGGAGTCCGTGGTGCACTATACTGACGATCAATTCCCTTTTCAGTGCAGAATGTGTCCAAAGTAACGTTCTTGAATTCTGTCCCATTGTCAGATCGAATAACCTTTACCTTGGTACTCGCTTGATTTTCAGCCAGAGTGATGAATTGTTTCACTAAGACTGCAGTTTCATTCTTGTGACTGAGAAAATACACCCAGGTGTAACGAGAGTAATCATCAACGATTACAAGACAATAAGCTTTCTTGCCAATATTCAACACATTCACTGGACCAAAAAGATCCATGTGAAGTAATTCGAGCACGACTTTCGTCGAGGGTGCAGGTTTAGCCTTATGAGGTTTTCGATGAGCTTTTCCTTTCGCACAAGCAACACATTTTTCAACCAACATGAAATATTTTATTGGAAGATCACGTACTAGTTGACCTTTAGCCAGTCGGTTCAGATTCTTCATGTTCACATGCCCAAGGCGACGATGCCACAGTAGACCATCATGTTCTGAAATCTTTGAGAATAGGCAAGTAACTTCTTCACACGGTTTCTTGTCCATATCAATCACATATGCATTTCCTCGTCTCTCTGCTGACATTAAGAACCAATCTTCTGGAATGACAATCCCAGGTTTAAGTACATGACATCCTTTCTTTGTAAAGTGAACTGAATTTCCTCGATCACAAATCTGAGAAATGCTCAACAGATTGTGTTTCAGTTCTGGAACATAGTTAACATTCTCGAAGCTTAAAACACCGTTTCTTACGGTTCCTTTCAATGTGATCCTTCCTGATTCTCCTCCCGCAAATGAGACATATCCACCATTAAATTCTTTGACATTTACCAGTTGGGATAAGTCTCCTGTCATGTGCCTGGAACAGCCACTATCCATGTACCAGAGGCGCACGGTAGTCCTCCACAGCTGTTCCTGCACGATTAGCGGGATTAGTTAGATTTAGGAACCCAGCCCATAGTGGATCTGGGTTTTCCTTGTGCATCAATGTAAGTCACTCTCTGCCACACTAAATTGTCTTTATTTAAAAACTTTGAAGTATTTCTAGTGGCAGAATTTCGATAACATGTATGAGACGGATTGGATTGCGCGGCCTTAGCTTTAGGTTTCCAATGCTTGTATGACCATTGAGAATTGTAGTTACCAAAAGCATTATATTGATTTCTTCGAAAATCATTTTGTTGATTTTGTTTTTTACGTTTGGCTGCATTCTAATCTTGATCAGAAGGTTTAGTCTTGCGATAGTTGTTTTTCATTGTCTTAGTCTTTTCAGTCGTCATTGACTCTGAACAACGATATCGGTTAGACTTGACCTTCTGATTTTGTACAAACTTCTCCTTGGACTTGGCACTTGGGAGTTGAACACAGTTTCTGGCAATGTGTCCAGCAATTCCATAATTAAAACATGTTTACAGCTTCATTGTGTGAGTATTTTGAAAATTTTGATACTTTAGAGAAGAATCTTTGTTTGATTTTGAATGATTTGACGTTTTGGTTTTCCTAATATGCTTTGCTTGTGGCTGTTCTGAGCATTTTGATGTCTGCTGATTAGAAGTTACACATTCATGTGATATTGATGAACAATTTGACACCCTTTCTTTACTGAGATCATTATTTGAAGTTGATGTTTTACTTTCAAAAACATTTTCTAATGACTCTTTATTTAACTCAAATCCTTTTTCTTCTTTATCAAAATCAGTTTCAGTATTTGAACAAGCAGAAGTCTCATCAATATGTGTTTCATCAACACATTTATCATGTAAAACTAATTCAGGTTCAATTTCAACTATAGTTTCCAATGGGATCCCACTAGATTCAACATTAGAGATTCCCACTGAGACAGATTCAGAAGAAGAATCATGATACTCCTGATTTTCTTGTGAAGAAGCTTCAGTGGTTTCACTGAATGTGTCCTAAGGGACCTCACCTGTAACACTATCATCAACCAAAGGGTTAGAAACATCAGATTCACAATCACTAAATGAAGAAAACTTATCATCAGACATATTGTTCAAAGGTTCAACACAAACATTATCAGTTTTGCCCAAAACATCAGGCTCGCAAGACGAAACATAAGCAGAAAATGACGCAAACAAAGACCGACCAAAGATTCAGTTTGTTCAAAATAATTTTCAGAAATATTAGTATGAACAACTGGTTCACTCCCAAGAACGTCTCCACATTTTACTTCAGATACTTTATCTGCACATGAAGACGAAATGTTAGGATCAATTGAGCCTTTAGAAACAAAATTTATAGGATCAGACTTCTGTTTCCCAACTAGTTTGCCATTAAATGATGACTTATAGTTTTTGGGACCATAAGTCATTCGACTTTCATTTATCATCTCCTCCTCAGTCATAGGTAAATAAGTATAATTATCATTATAAAGAGGAGGAGCCTTATTAAAACCCAACCCACAACCTTTCTTTTCTTTGTATGCGAGCTGTTGATCACACAAATTTTTGACCAATTTACTAGAAGAATCAATTTTTTTTTATGTTTAGCTCATTTATATGATATCTATCTCTGATATCTTCCAGTTCCTTAGTCAAAATACATACTTTCTCCTGAGCTTCAAGAAAATGGGTTGTTTTTACACTTACATCATCTTTGAGTTTGATGATGTCTTTACGCTGAGCTTCAATCTTTTCTTTATAAAGTTTTTCATTTTTAGATAACGTGAAGTTTTTATTTTTTATATCTTGATAATCCTGAATTAGCTCAGCATTATGTATTCTGTAAGCTTCAACCCTTTCCCTACACTCAGGAGTACAAAAACAGAAAGTACCTCTTCTTTGGTGAGACCTTTAACTGGAGCTGAAAGAATCTGAGTCATAAGAGCTAGGTTTTCAGCTGTAGTCTCCTCCTCAGGTGCTGGAGCCTCATCCTCAAAAACGGAAACTTGATCATTTGAAGTCATGAAAGCAATGTTGTTTGAAGCAGCTTGATTTTCTGGAGCTGAAATGTTCAGTCGCTCAATCTCCGAATTCCAATCAAAGTTGATGTCAGGCTGAACCACCAAGGCTTGAGCTAATCCCAGTGGTTGAGGACTTCCAGTAGCAGCATCATCAGTTATATTTGATGTGGTCACAAGAGCTCTTTCACGATTAGGTGTTACGGGCTGGGCAGGAGTCTGTTCTCTATTAATCGGAGGCTTTGTGCAGTTTCGAGCATAGTGTCCTTCCTCGTGACAGTTGTAACAACGTAGTTTAAAAGGCACTGTAGACGCTCTTGTAAATGAAGCACCCCATCTGTTTTTACCAGTTCTTTTCATAAACCTTGTTGCCCTGAATGCAGCCATAGCTATCTGCCAAGTGATATCCATTTCTTCAACATCATCAGGATGAATCTGATGTAAGTCATCGCCACACCATTTAGGAGGGTCAATTTTTCCTGCAACAAATGCATTCAAACAGTTTATAACAGATGCTGCGATATCCAAATTTTCTTTAGACTGTTGTGTAAAGAAAGCAATCATCTCATTTTTCACAGTGGAAGTAGGAGCAGCAGAGGATGCATTCACAGCGGATGCAGAAGCAGTAGCAGAATGTGATGGAGCAACTTGTGTAGGAGACCTAGAGTAATAGACATTTGCTGAAGTAGGAGCGGCCTTAGCAGATGCTGCGTTGCTAAACATTTGAAATCCTCCTTGAGACAAGAGAGCCGCATTGTTATTGTTTGACGAAGTAGGAGCAATAGAGAATCCTGCAGCTAGCATGCTGTTCTTATAGTTGGTTTCTCTTTGTTTGTCATCTAGTTCACAGGCTTTGATATGAGAAATCATCTCTGACAAACTGCACCTAGCAAGATCTTTTGTTTTCTTGATCATAGCAACATGATGATCCCAGCTTTTTGGCAACGCATTTAGAAGTTGCCTATTTGTCGAAGCATTTGATGTATGAATTTCTTCCATCTGCATTTGAGTGACCAATTTAACAAACCTCTGAATTTGGTTATCAACAGTTTCTCCATAAATATGGTTGAAATTGTTGAAATTTTGTCTCAGCAAGTTTCTTCGACTCTCCTTCATGTCCTCATTTCCTTCATAAACATCGATCAGAGACTCCCACAATTCTTTGGCGGATTTGCAGGTACGAAAACCAATAGCAATGTCTGGACCCAATCCCATGGTCAAATAGGACAACGCCCTTTCATCTTCTTCAATTATATTTAAATCATCTTTAGTATATTGACTTTTGGGTTTCTTCACTTTTATACCAGGTTCTGTGGAACTATCCATCATGATCTCCCTTGGACCTCTCAAAATACTTCTCCAGATTTTAGAATCTTTGACCTTCACATGTTGTTCAAAACGCCACTTCCACTCAGGAAAGTCATTAGCATCGGTCAACCTTGGAATACGCGTAGTGGTCCCAACCTTTGAATCCAGTTCTTGTTGTTTGTTAAGGGCAGCCAAGTCAACATTATTTGCAGACATGATTAATTTTTTTTAAGTCCAAAGAATCTGTTCACAGTTCAAAGTCCAAAGTTACGTTGCAAATTGTCGTTGCTAGTCGAGACCACGGTTGCGAGTCGAGACCACAAGCAGACAACTCGAGACTGAAAATGGTTGCGAGTCGAGACTAGAAGCATACAACTCGAGACCTTAGTTGATTGCGAGTCGAGACCAAAAGCAGACAAGTCGAGACCACAGATGGTTGCGAGTCGAGACCAAAAGCAGACAAGTCGAGACCACAGATGGTTGCGAGTCGAGACCAAAAGCAGACAAGTCGAGACAGCTGGTTGCTAGTAGAGACCTGCAAAACAAATGTGAGATAAAACTGTTGACTCGTAATCCCTGATTTTCAGCACTTTTCAAAAATTCAAAGATATCGTAATCTTTGAATTTTCTTTGATCACCAAAACTCCGAGAAATCAGCAAACAACTCTCTGAAATTACACAAACCAAAATCAGTAACGTCTTTCGATAATTTCTAAGAACAGTTTGAAGATTGAATGATCCGTAGACAGAACATGCAACCAAAACTGTTATCACTGCAAAACAAACACTATAAAAACTGGATCAGTAACATAAGATGCCCTTGAATCAGAATGATATCAAAACCGAACCAAGATTGGTTTATTGGCTCTGATACCAATTGTAAAACCCGTTAGGATCTCTCAATGATATCAAACACTAGCTTGTGAGAGTGCGGAAAACAGTCACAAGTCGATTCAAGAATAAGAATATAAAAGAAACAATAATAATCAAACACAAACCAGAATATCTTGCATTCAAAGTTGAACAATGACTAATACAAGACTTCTTGATGTTTCGGCTGGCCTACTAGTCGCAACAAGCTGATCAACCTCAACCAAATGGTTGAGGTTTGCTTAAATACTAAACATATGGACTCTTAACCTAGGCCCACTCGAAACCGGCCATACTAGCCCAACCCATACATGTCGACCCAAAATATAAACTAAACAACTACAAAATCAATCCTTTAACTAAGCAATCCTTCATGAATAAACCTTCAGGTTCCAACAGACAAAATCCAAAACACGGTATTATCAGTGGTGGAAGAAAGAATCAAGAAATTGGAGGATAATACCAATTTAGCAAAGGAGAAGTCAGGGGAACGAAAATCTTGTTCTTATAAAGAGTTCATGGCGTGCAAACCGCCAATTTACAATGGGGAGGTTGACCCGATAATATGCCAGCGGTGGCTAAGCGATATGGATGGGGTATTCGAAAGGACTCATTGTGATCCAGACGACTACGTAGCCTATGGCACGGGTCAGTTAAGGGGTCAAGCGAAAGACTGGTGGGATAACAAGAAGAAAGAAATTAGAAGCGAAGCGGCTAAAGCTATGACATGGGACGAGTTTAAGACGCCGTTTCTTAAACATCACAGTCCCAAGGCAGTCATTAACAAGATCAAGGAAGAATTCATGCAGCTTCGACACAAGGGTGAATCTATTGATAAAATCATGGGAATGTTCATGGATAAGATGAAGTTTTGTGATGAATTGATAACGAATGAGGAGCAGAAAATATATTATTATTATAATATGTTGAGCGCAGAGTATAGGGAGTTTATGACTCCTTCAAAGTATGAGACTCTCACCGAGATTATAAACGTTGCTCGGGAACGGGAGATAGAATTGAAAAAACAGATTGAAAGAGGTGAAAGAAGGGCGCAGATAGTCAATCCAAGCCCAACGAAAAAGGCGCGCACAACAGAATCCTCAAAGAAACAAGAAGGGAAAAGCGGGTCATCAAACTGCAAGATATGCAGGAAGGGGCACAAAGGTGAGTACCGGTTCAAGGACAAACCGTGTCCTATATGTGGGAAAATGGGACACACGGCTGCATTGTGCCCGGGGAAGGTGTTGGTGTGTTACAAATGCTACCAACCGGGTCACAAGAAATCTGAGTGCCCAGAGTTGATCAGAAAGAAAGATGACAAGAATACACACACTGAGACACCAAGAGCAAAGGCAAGATCTTTCCAGTTAACAGCAGTAGAGGCAAAAACAGAGCCCGATGTGGTCTCAGGTATATTTGCCATAAATTCAATTCCTGCACATGTGTTATTTGATACGGGTGCGAATAAATCCTTTATTTCACATGGATTTATTCAACATCCTTCTTTTGTACTAACAAAATTTCCTATGCAATTAGAAGTAGAAATAGGTGATAACAAAAGTTTCCTTGTGTGTGATGTATGTCAAGATTGTAAGATAAACATTGACGATGAAGAATATTTAATAGACTTGATTCCTATGTCGATGGGGGAATTCCAAGTAGTAGTCGGGATGGATTGGCTATCCCGATACCATGCGAGAGTCGTATGTTTCCATAAGGAGATAAAACTAACATCTCCAAGTGGAAAATCTGTTACCATATACGGCGAAAAGAGGGGTAATCCCGTTATGTGTTCAATGCTAAAAGCTCGCAATCTCATGAGGCACGGTTGTAGGGCATTCATGATATACGCGAACGAATCAGGCAAGAGATCACTAGAGATTGAAGATGTACCGGTGGTACGCGAATATGCCGACGTATTTCCAGAGGACCTACCGGGAATACCACCAGAACGGGAGGTAGAGTTCGGGATAGAATTGGTTCCGGGCGTGAAACCTGTGGCCAAGGCGCCGTAACGACTCGCGCCATCAGAATTACAAGAATTGATGTCGCAAATTCAAGATCTGTTAGACAAAGGGTTTATCCGGCCTAGTGTGTCTCCGTGGGGTGCACCGGTGCTATTTGTGAAAAAGAAGGATGGGAGCATGTGCATGTGTATCGATTACAGGGAGTTAAATAAACTCACGGTGAAGAATCAATACCCACTCCCAAGGATCGACGAGTTATTTGATCAATTGCAAGGCGCAAGTTGGTTCTCCAAGATCGACCTTAGATCGGGATACCATCAGTTGAAAGTCAAGGAAGAGGATATACCGAAGACGGCTTTCCGTACACGGTATGGACATTACGAGTTCCTTGTGATGTCCTTTGGCTTAACTAATGCACCTGCGGCTTTCATGGACCTCATGAACCGGGTCTGTAAGCCTATGCTAGATAAGTCGGTAATAGTGTTCATTGATGACATCTTGATATACTCGAGGAATGAAGCGGAACATACAAATCATTTGCATGAAGTATTATAAACGCTCAGAAAAGAGAAATTGTACGCAAAGTTCTCGAAATGTGCTTTCTGGTTGCGAGAAGTACAGTTTCTCGGGTACATCATTAGTGCAAACGGGGTGTTAGTAGACCCGTCAAAGATAGAAGCTGTGGCGAGATGGGATCCACCGAAGAATCCTTCGGAGATCAGAAGCTTTTTGGGACTTGCGGGTTATTATCGAAGATTCATACAGGATTTCTCCAAAATTGCTATGCCATTAACCAAATTAACCTGTAAGGACGAAAAGTTTATCTGGGGTGATGATCAAGAAAGGACGTTCCAAACGCTTAAGGAAAAACTGACCCATGCATCGGTATTGTCATTACCGGAAGGAACAGACGACATGGTAGTTTATTCAGATGCATCACATTCGGGGCTTGGCTGCATTTTGATGCAACGGGGCAAGGTTATAGCCTATGCCTCGAGGCAGCTAAAGACTCATGAGAAGGGATATCCTACCCATGACCTCGAGTTGGCGGCGGTGGTGTTCGCCTTGAAAATATGGAGGCATTATTTGTATGGGGTGAAATGCACTATCTTTACCGACCCTAAAAGCTTGAAGTATTTCTTCGATCAGAAGGAATTAAATATGAGGCAGAGGCGGTGGTTAGAAACCGTCAAAGACTTTGATTATGAAATACATTACCACCCCGGAAAGGCTAATGTAGTGGCAGACGCGTTGAGCCGAAAGACAGATTATACGCCTATTCGAGTACGATCGATGCAGCTCATTGTGACATCGGGTTTGCTTGAGCAAATTTGGAAATCTCAAATTGAAGCAATAAAGGAAGAAAATGTGAAAAGGGAAAGAATAGTTGGGCAGTTAAAAGACCTGGCGGATAATAACCAGGGATTGAAAACTCGATTTGGGAGAATTTGGGTTCCGAACTCATGTGGGGCCAAGGCACTTCTACTTGACGAGGCCCACAAATCTCGTTATTCGATACATCCGGGGGCGACCAAGATGTATAATGATTTAAAACAAAATTATTGGTGGCCAGGAATGAAAAGAGCCATCGTGAAATATGTGGAGAAGTGTTTGACCTGCTTGCAAGTCAAAGCAGAGCACCAAAAGCCATATGGTAAGTTGCAACCATTGGACATCCCAGTTTGGAAATGGGAACAAATCACTATGGATTTGTTAACCAAATTACCCAAAACCAACCGCGGGTTTGATGCTATATGGGTAGTCGTGGATAGATTGGCGAAAAGTGCTCACTTCATTCCGATTCGTGAGACTTATACATCCGAGAAGATGTCGGAGGTGTACACCAATGAAATCATAGCACGTCATGGGGTACCGATATCCATTGTGTCAGACCAAGATACTAGGTTCACTTCGAATTTTTGGCGCAACTTCCAAGAACAAATGGGGACTAAACTGTTCATTAGCACCGCTTACCATCCACAAACGGATGGGCAGAGTGAAAGAACAATACAAACGTTGGAGGATATGCTGCGGGCTTGCATTATTGACTTCGGGGGTAGTTGGGATGTCTATCTACCCTTGGTCGAATTTTCATATAACAATAGCTATCAATCGAGCATTAAAATGGCCCCATATGAGATGTTATACGGTAGAAAGTGTCGAACCCCGGTATGCTGGGGAGAAGTGGGTCCACGAGGTCTAGCACCTACTGATATAATCCGAACTACGAATGAGAAGATCGACATGGTCCGAACTCACCTAAAAGCGGCTCAGGATCGACAAAAGTCATACGCGGATAAACGAAAGAGGGCGATTGAGTTTCAAGTGGGCGATAAGGTAATGCTGAAAGTATCACCGTGGAAAGGAATAATACGGTTCAGAAAAAGAGGGAAGTTGAGCCCAAGATTTATCGGACCCTTCAGGATCACCGAACGGGTTGGCAAAGTAGCATATCGTCTCGAACTACCCGAGGAGTTGAGTGGAATTCATAGCACTTTCCACGTGTCACATCTCCGAAAATGTTTAGCAGACGAAACTGCTCGTATCCACTACGATGATATCGAGGTGGATAACAGCCTCAACTATGCAGTAAAACCAATTGCGATTTTAGATCGTAAAGAGAAGAGTTTGAGGAACAAAGTGATTAACCAAGTGAAGGTTAAATGGGAACACAGGAAGGGTGCGGATACCACATGGGAATCCGAAGAAGAGATGCAACGGCTCTACCCCATACTATTTGGTATGTAAATTCAGTTTCGGGGACGAAACCCTTTTAAGGGAGGTGGACTTGTAACATCCCGAAAATATAAAACTTTATATCAGAGTTATAAAGTATAAATAAACAAGAATTTATTTAATTAGGAAATCATAACCTAGTTAACTATAAGTCTAGAAATAACTTGAAATAAGGTTAGAATAGCCAAAACTAAATGTTAAACAAACATAGAGGGGCCAATGTTGTCAAACTTGAAACTACTATTATTAGTTTTAATCAAAAACAAAACCAAACACCTCAAATGAGGTCCCTGGTCGATCAAGAACAGGAGGGGGCGACACCCTCACTCCCAAAACCCTAACTTCTACTAAACTATCAAATTGAAGGCCAAAATCAAGTTGAAATCGAAATCTGAACATAGAATCGTGATCACCTCGACAAAGGGATCATAAGGTATGTCGAATTAGGTCATTTTCATTCGATTCAAAGTTCATGCATGTGATTGAAATCGAGTGTAGAGCTTAATTATGTGTTGTAAACATGAAATTTGAAAGTAATATAAGGTTTAGGGACAAACCCTAGATGATTTCTTGTCAAATTCTTGCATGATAATTGTATAGATCAAAATCACCATAGTGGGTGATTAATATGTTAGTAGAACTTGATAAACACTAGGATTAAAACTCTTGTTCTAGGGTAAACTGAAAATATGAGGAAATCTCTAAATTGTTGATGTTAAAATATGTGTATATAGTCTAATTGAAGTTAATTAGGGTGATAAACTCAAGTCATGAACTTGGTTTAGATCATGTAGAAATCTGACCCGCTAGGTGTTTGATAAAACGCCTAAATGAGGGTTAAAATGTTAAATGTTGGGTAAAACGCAGATTTGAATATATTAAGAAATAATGCGTTAAAGCTTATGAAAGAGTTCTAGACTTGTTATGAATTGAACTCTTTAGGCAAGGATTCCGGAACGTCAAGTGGACACGCCGGAGGAGATACACGCGGAAAAGGTGTGCTTTAAAGGTGCGTGACTTTAGTCTCGTTACATTACGTAAAAATGTTTGATTTTAGTGTATAAATGATGTCGTAGTGTAGTGGATGCGTTTGATGTGTCGTTAAAGTGGTGAAGTTCACTAGACCATCAAACGGTCAAAATAAAGATTTGGAATTGGGTTTGGCTTGTCAACAAAGTGATGGTCTTCACTAGATAGCCAAACGGGTTGAAATGATGCTTGTAAAGGAATCACGTGAGTAGAGACTTGAAAGTTTCATATCTCGCTAGGTGATGGATTGTACCACACCAATAAATTGGTTATGTTAATTTAAGTCTACGAACCCGTGATATCGGGTCAAACACTAGAGGTCAATAAAATGTGTCCTTTGAAACGGAAATGTTGAATTTCGAGGAAACGAGATTTTAGTTCCAAGGAAACATGAAGCCACGAATAACGTAAAAACACCAAGATGTACAAGCCCGGGAACTTGGGTAATGGCATCTAAAAGGCTTTAGAATAAAAATTTGAAATATACACTTATAGTTGGAATGGGTCGAATAAATGCAAGTATAGTAACTTTTAGCTGTATGATCGGCGAGATAAATATTGGTATGATAACAAAACGAACATGTCCGTAATGAATTTACAGACATACAGGAAGGAAATAGCCTAAAACGGTATACGGTTTAGAGCGATATTCACAATATAGTCAAATGGCAAAATCCCAGAGTCCACCGTAAATTACGGTCTCCACCGTAATTTACGGTGGAAATAAAAAACGTTACGGTGGGTTATCCATGTGTTACGACAGACCAGAATCTTTCAGGGTCTACCGTAACTTACGGTAGACACCGTAAGTTACGGTGGAGCCCAGAAAAATTGTATTTTATCTAACATTTTTCGATGTCGGAATTCGTTTATATGTATTGTATTAACGTCAAAACTAATGTTTTTAGTGTTTGACTCTAGGTATGGATGAGGTCCTTCCGGATGGTGATTAAGTACATTGTCAAGAACCGAACACGCATTTTGAAGCTTCCGCACCAAAATTAACTTTGTCTAGATTTTAATCGTGTTGTAAATGGTTTTTGTCAACCGTGTTTTGAAACCTTTAAACTAGTTGTTAGTTGACTAGCAAGGGTTAACTTAAAACTTGTTATGTACTATTTTGGATTTATTTTGGGTACTATCACAAATATGTATGGTCTTTAAACACGAAAAGTTTTTGTAAACTCTGATTAGTATGAAGTTAATATAATTATTAATTAAATACCGTCCAAATATTAAGGGTGTTACAGCTTGAATGCTGGTGTGGTAGCTGTTATTATACGAAAACTCCACCAAAGGGAGGTGCTTTTCCCAACCATTGCCAAAGTCGATTACACATGCCCTAAGCATGTCTTCAAGGGTTTGGATGGTGCGTTCAGACTGCCCATCCATCTGTGGATGATAAGCGGTGCTCATGTCTAAACGAGAGCCAAAAGATTTGTGCATTGCTTGCCACAGTTCTGAAGTAAAACGTGCATCACGATCAGAGATAATAGAGGTTGGCACCCCGTGCCTCAAGACAACTTCCTTTAGATAAACGTCTGCTAGAGTGGAGAACTTATCCGTTTCCTTGATAGCCAAGAAGTGTGCAGACTTTGTGAGTCGATCCACGATCACCCAAATGGTATCATTTCCACGTTGAGATCTAGGCAAGCCAGTAACGAAATCCATGGAAATTTGCTCCCATTTCCATTGTGGTATCTCTGGTTGTTGGAGTAGGCACGATGGTTTCTGATATTCGGTCTTGACTCTCGTACAAGACAAACATTTGTTGACGTAAGTTGCTATGTGAGCTTTCATGCTAGGCCACCAATACGTAGTTCTGAGATTGTGGTACATCTTATCCGAACCAGGATGTACCGATTAACGAGACTTATGTGCTTCATCCATTACAAGTTCTCATAGATTGCCATAGAGTGGGACCCAAATGCGTCCTGTCACGTAGTAGGCGCCATCTTCCTTTTGTTCTAACCGTTCCCTTGATCTGTGTAGGGCCTCAGCCCTGACATTTTCCGGTTTCAATGCTTCTACCTGAGCATCTCGTATCTGTGCAGGAAGACTAGACTGAATGGTGAGTTGTGAAGCACGCACGCGTTTAGGTGTAGTATCCTTTCGACTGAGGGCGTCAGCCACAACATTAGCTTTGCCCGGATGGTACTTGATGGCACATTCGTAATCATTCAATAGCTCGACCCATCGACGTTGTCACATGTTCAACTCCTTTTGCTTGAAGATATGCTCGAGACTCCTGTGATCGGTGTAAATGGTGCACCTGGTACCGTACAGGTAATGTCTCCATATCTTAAGAGCAAAAACCACTGCTCCCAACTCCAAGTCATGCGTAGTGTAGTTCCTTTCGTGAACTTTAAGTTAACGTGACGCATAAGCAATGACCTTGTCACGTTGCATCAGCACACATCCAAGTCCCTGAATGGATGCGTCGCAATAAACCACAAAATCATCTGTGCCTTCAGGCAATGAGAGGATAGGTGCGCTACAAAGTCTATCCTCCAAGTGCTGAAACGCTGATTCCTGTGCATTTCCCCAACGATAGATAACGCCTTTCTGAGTTAGTGAGGTGAGGGGCTGTGCAATCTTGGAGAAGTCCTTGATGAACCTTCTATAGTAACCTGCCAAACCCAAGAATTGGCGGATTTCTGTTGGTGTACGGGGCGCAGGCCAATCCTTGATCGAGTCTACTTTGGATGGATCAACATGAATCCCATCCTTGTTTACCACGTGGCCTAGGAAATGGACTTCACGAAGCCAGAAGTCGCATTTCGAGAACTTAGCGTACAGTTGTTCTGTTCGGAGGAGTTCCAAAATAAGCCGTAGATGGCGCTCGTGTTCCTCCTGACTCTTCGAATAGATTAGGATGTCGTCGATGAACACTATAACGAACTTATCCAGGTAAGGCTTGCACACTCTGTTCATGAGATCCATGAAGATCGCAGGTGCGTTTGTCAGTCCGAAAGGCATAAGCAGGAACTCGTAATGCCCGTAACGAGTCCTGAATGTTGTCTTATAGATGTCCTCGTCTCGGACTCTCAGTTGATGGTAGCCTGACCTCAAGTCAATCTTCGAATAGTAGTTCGACCCTTGCAACTGATCGAACAAGTCATCAATGCGTGGAAGAGGATAGCGATTCTTCACGGTCACCTTGTTGAGTTCACGGTAATCTATGCACATACGGAAGGTACCGTCTTTCTTCTTCACAAACAACACTGGAGCTCCCCAGGGCGAAGAGCTAGGATGAATGAAACCCTTATTCAAGAGTTCTTGCAATTGTTTGGACAGTTCTTCCAGTTCGGTTGGAGCTAAGCGATAAGGTGCTCGAGCTATGGGCGTTGCTCCAGGAGCTAGCTCGATTTGGAATTCGACTTGACGATGAGGCTGAAGACCAGGTAAATCCTCAGGAAACACTTGAGGAAAGTCGCGTACAACTGGAATATCCTCTATCTTCTTCTCTTTCGATGACGCATCAGTAACAAGTGCTAAAATAGCAGTGTGGCCCTTTCGCAAACACTTCTGGGCCTTGAGGAAAGAAATGATGCCCACCACAGCACCACTCTTGTCGCCTTGAATTTCGAGAGGGTCTTTACCAGAACGGGGAATACGAACAATCTTTTCCCTGCATAGGATCTCTGCTTGCTGTTGGGATAACCAATCCATCCCAATGATGACGTCAAAACTACCAAGAACGATGGGGATGAGGTCGATAGAGAAGGTCTGACCAACTAAAATGAGATTACAACCCTTAATTATATGCGTGGCCTCTAGGCTTTTACCATTTGCTAACTCTACTATGTGCTTGGTGTTCATAAGTGTTGATGTGCGCTTAAGCATTTGACTAAATTTTAGAGACACATAACTGGTATCGGCACCCGAATCAAATAACACGGTAACATAAAAGTCGTCGAGAAGGAACTTACCCATCACCACGTTAGGATCATTCCTTACGTCACCCAGACCAACACGAACGCTCGACCCCTGGCACCATTGCCGTCGTTATTACCCCTGTTGTTATTCCCTTTGTTGTTCCCGTTTCCTTGGTTGTGGTTCTGATTCTGATTTAGCTGGGGGCAGTGTCTCTTGAAGTGACCTTCAGCGCCACACTGATAGCATCCCCTGTTGCCCTGTTGCTGTTGTTGATTCTGCGGTGCTGGCTGTTGTTGCTGACGATTCTGATTTGCAGGCCAAGAGCTCCTGCAATCCTTGGCTTCATGACCCATCTTGAGACACCTCTGACAACGTCCCCTGTTGCACTGACCACTGTGGTGTCTGTTGCATTTGTTACACTTTGGGTGGTTTCCTCGATATACACCCTGCCCTTGACTACCAGAAGATTGCTGACCAGGACTCTGGTAGTCATCAATCTTCCACTGCTGCGCCTGGGACTGAACTGTAGTCAAACCCTTGCTGGAGGCTCCATCCCATTTTCGTTTGTTGTCACTGGGTATAGCAGAAGTAGTAGCAGTAGCACTTATACGCTTAGGCAGCTTGTTCTGTTCCACTGCCTGGTCTGTGCGACGATGAGCAAGACGAGTAACATCCTGGATGGTAGCAAGGTTAGCAGAAGTGACATGGCTTTGAATCTCTGGTACCAAACCTTTGAGGTACAGCTCGATACGTTTGATGGGAGGATCCACCATAGTAGGACACAAAATTGCCAACTCGTTTGATCTTTTCGTGTATGCCTCTATCTCTGACCCCGTCATCTTCAGGTTAAAGAACTCCACTTCCAGCTTGTGGATGTCATCACGATTACAGTATTCTCGCTTAATCAGCTCCTTGAAGTCGTTCCATGGGGTAGCATTAGCAGCAACTAACCCCAGCATTTGAACCTGAGCGTTCCACCACGTGAGCGCTATGCCCTCGAGAGTACCAGTAGCATACTTCACCCTACGAGCTTCAGGGCATTCACACATTTCGAAGATCGACTCGAGCTTCTCGAACCAGTGGAGGAGGCCTACAGCTCCTTCAGTGCCGTTGAAAGTAGTAGGTCGGCAATCCATAAAGGTTTTGAAAGTACACACAGGAGGCCGAGCGTGTTGACCTCCTGCCTGGGCAGCTGCGAGTGCTGCTGCAACTTGTTCATTGATCAAAGCCGTTAACTGGGCTTGGGTTAGGTTCACACGTCCACTCATGATCTTCACATCGAAGGAAACACAAGTAAGAAAGGTGTCACGAAAGTGCGTAAGTGTGGTATGACAGAAGATAGTAAGCACGCAATGTTGCAAACAGTAGTTACTATGTTATCTAAACATACCATGAGCAATGTTCTATGTAAACTAACAAGCAGGCAATAGAAACGTAAACCATATCACCTACAGTGTTAAGCCTTGCACGTGGAGTGAAACATCGTTGTGGATCGTTGAGCACTGTACAGGTTATAGTCTGGTTTTGACAAAAACTTTTTCCCTTATTAAAACCAAGTTCACTATAACCAATGGCTCTGATACTAATCTGTCACACCCCCAAAATCCACACGCGGAGTATCACCGCTAGGAGGCGTGACTGACCAGGATCAAGCCACCAATTATATTGAACAAGCATGTAAGTAATATATAGAAACCCAACACAATACAATTGGTGTCTAACAAAACATAGTTTAAGTTGCAAGCGGAAGCATAATGTTTAAAACCAAGTCATAAGTTTAAACGTTTCAAATGTTTAGCATGGCACACAGCTGTCCATAATCCCACAACAACTCTTCCCACTCTGTTGCAAGCTCCATAGATACCTAACGACCTGCAAGGCATGTAACAACGGGTCAACAACAAAGTTGAGCGAGTTCACAGTTGATTGTTCAGTTATTGAGTTCATTTCAGAAATCATATGTTCGTTTCATAACCATGTATTACCCAGTATTATTAATTTCCCAAAACCTTTTCACAATATTTAGTGGGGGCTTCCCATGTTGTATGTTACTAGACTAGTCGTATCCATAAGTGTCCTTCCCAATCCGAGGACAGTGTTAAGTATGAGTGTACGTAGGTTTTACGTACGTGCCCTTCCCAATTCGAGGACAGTAGTAAGTATGAGTGTACGTAGGTTTTACGTACATGCCCTTCCCAATCCGAGGACAGTAGTAAGTATGAGTATACGTAGGTTTTACGTACGTGCCCTTCCCAATCCGAGGACAATAGTAAGTATGAGTGTACGTAGGTTTTACGTACGTGCCCTTCCCAATCCGAGGACAGTAGTAAATATGAGTGTACGTAGGTTTTACGTACGTGCCCTTCTCAATCCGAGGACAGTAGCAAGTAGTCTAGTGTGTTGGTAATATAAATAGTTATTCAAACCCATTCCCAACCCACCGGGAATCCCATGCCTTAGGAGTGTGAACTCACCTTGGTTTGCTCGGCAGATACACGAAAAGGTCACTTGAGCTATATGTGGTCAACCACGTCCTAACATGGTTACCATACAAGTCAGGTCTAGGTTCAAGTAGTGCACGTATGTATACACATAAGCTAACAGGTTATGAACACGTATTGATCATGGCAACGCATTATCAGTCAAATACATAACATATTCATATTTGTGCGATTCAAGAGATTGGGCTCGCACAAGTCTAACAACCTTGTGCAATTCACCCATTGAAGCCCAAAGATACCCGGCCCAATAACATAGCAGTCCAACATGTATACGGCCCAACAAATAAACATAAGTCTTGTGCGGTCTGGATGGTCTTTTGCGACTGAGGAGTCCTTGTGCGATCCGGATAACTTGTGCGGTCCAGTTAAGTTGTGTGACTGGGTTGGGCCATTCGGCCCAACAGCATATCATATCAAGGTTCCATATATGTGTGTGGCCAAAGCCTTGTGCGATCAGCAATGTCTCGTGCGATCCACAAGTCTTGTGCGATCATGCATAACTAAACAGTACCATGTGCTTTATGTGTTTGTATCCAACTTGTGCGATTAGATCAGATCTTGTGTGATCTAATCTTGTGCGATCCAAGAGCTTGTGCGTTCAGCTCTTGTGCGACTAGGGGTCTTGTGTGATTAGTTCTAATTATCCCGAAATCATGGTAATCAGTTACATAGTTTCCATATATGCACACAATCAATCAACAACTAGCAGTTTTAGATCATGCAAATCATCGATCAAACAAGCATATTCTAACCAATTTCTCATGAACCCTAATTATGAATAACACATGAACAATAATCATCATACTTAAACATATTAACATAGTTCATGTTCTTGACCACAACTCATCAATCATTCGAACATGATACATCACAGCCGAATATCCTTAATCAAACATAACATCATCAACCCTTATTTTGATCCGTGAATACTACACATGTGTGCCGATTTCATGAACACCAAACCCTAACAGTTTACATCATCATCAATCACAGATCATCCCTAAACCATCACGTAGAACATACATATTGCAACATCATGCAACACACAAACAATAGTTAAAACACTAACCGGTTAGAGAAGAGAACAAGGATTGATCCGAACACAAAAGCTTCTATGGAGAGAGGTGTGTTGCCGTCGACTTCGAGAGAGAGAGAGAGTGAGAGGAGAGAATTAGGGTTTGTGTGTGTTATGAGATTCGCAACTAATGAGGAGTATACACTCCCCTCATGAGTTATGCGACACAAGGGAGTGGGCCGAACCCTCCTAATGGGCTGCCCATTCGATTCAGTCACAAAAGGGTGTGGGCCGAGAGTGTTAAGGAACCACAGCCCAAAGGCTTGTGCGTTCGGGTTGTTGTTGTGCGATCGGTTTATTTCGTGCGATCCTAATACATACATACAAGCACAACACATATCCACATAACATTTCATTAATCATCAAAGTTCACATAATCACATAAGGTCCATATACGTTACATTAAACCCATAGATAGGTTCTGAAATACGAGTTGTCACAGTATTGGTGAGTTAGACCATTCCCGTCGACAACCTACATGCCGGGTCGGTTGTCCGGAACATTTATAAAAAAAGAAAAAAATAGTGAAATTTGCACAACCTGTTCGTCACAGCAACCTTGGGTTGCAAGTTGTTGCAAGACACATGTAAATCAAAATGCGGTCATCTGTATATTCTACTAGCTTATATCCCGTGTGACACACGGGTTCAAAAAATAAAATTTAAAACATATTAATAAATATGATCTATGATTTTTTAAAGAATAGAAAAAAACATGTAATCAAGTAATTTAAAATAATAATGTTTTGATGCTTGTCAGTTCAATTTTTAATTTTATGAACACAAGTTTCAATTTAGTAAGTTGTTCAGGAAATATAAGTCAACATCTTCATTTTTTAAAATGTCCTATGAAATGTTTGCTTAGAGTATGAAATAATAGAAATTAATCTAAATCTAAAATAAAATAATAAAAATAAGTAAATAAATAACAAACTAAATAATTTGACATGAAAGATGTCCAAAAAAAAAAATATAAACATACATTACAAATTTCTAAAAACTTTTTTGTATACAACATTTGATGTTGTATTTGAAAGATTACCATCACTATCTACAATAACAACTTTGAGGCCATCTGGTCTTGTAACTCTTGATAATGCAACATACAATTGACCATGTGTAAAGACTGGTTTTTTCAAAAACAAACCAACTCTGGAGAGAGATTGTCCTTGACTTTTGTTTATGGTCATTGCAAAAGATACCACAAGCGGGAATTGTCTTCTTTGTAACTTAATGTGAAGTTTTTTGTCTGTAGGTATCAACGTAATTCTAGGAATATAATGACGATCTCCAATGTGACTTCCGGATATAATCCCTACCTGTATAACACGCTGACCCAAATAGACCACCTTTAATCGAGTTCCGTTACACAATCCATTTTTTTGATCAATATTTCTGAGAAGCATAACCGGAACACCTACCTTCAACACCAACCTATGGTTGGGCAAACCTGAAGCTTTAATTCCATTAAGAATATCCTGTGAGCATAAACTGTCATCTATATTCTCATTAACCATTTCTGTTGGACATATACTATCTGAACTTAGATAATGCTTTTCTTCTCCAGGAAAAATTGAGAGCAACCGGTCGTTAATTTTTTGAACAACATCATTTTTTGGAGCCAGGATTGCTCTTTGATGGAAGAAATTTTCATCATTGAAATGATCTAGACGAGACGGATATACAAACTCTATTAACTTAGAAATGGGATCTGATGAATCTTTGATGAGAAGATCTTCGGGTATTTGTATTTTTGCATCACCGTCATTGATACCACCAACATTACCTTCCCCTATATCCAAAAGCCATTTTGCAAAGTTCCTAGTTTTCTCTATTTCAAATGAATCATTTGAGGTACTCAACCTCAAGTTTTTTGTCAATTTAAGCACCTTGCAATTTCTCCAGATGTAAGACGAACTTAAAGAAGCATTTACAATTTGTTGTCTACTTCCACCTGGGACCACCGGTAGTATTTGTCGGAAATCTCCTCCAAAAACTATAACTTTTCCACCAAATGGTAATTCTGATGATGCTCCAGATGCAGATCTAAAGATGTCTTTTAACGATCTGTCCAAAGCTTCAAATCCATGTTTATGTACCATTGGAGCTTCATCCCAGATAATAAGTGATGTTTCTTGTAATAAACGTGAAAGGTCGCTGTTTGGCTTTATGAAGCAAAAAGAATCCTCATCTAAATTTATAGGAATGTGAAATCTGGAGTGAGCAGTCCTCCCTCCTGATAGCAAAAGAGATGCAATTCCACTTGAAGCAACACTTAAAACAATTTTGCCTTCCGATCTTATAGATGCACATAAGGTCTTCCAAAGATATGTTTTTTCCAGTTCCACCGTAACCATAAACGAAAAACACGCCTCCTTTGTTGTTATCAACCGCCGTGATGATTTCTTGATATATAACACGTTGTTCATCAGTTAGTGAAGAAAAAAGGTTATGAAACTCTTCAACTAATATCTCTTTGTCGTAAGCCAGCTCTTCACTAAGTAAAAGATTGTTTGCGGAAGATATACAATCATGATTAGGAAAAGGCATTGTTGAAAACCTTTTTAGAGTTTAATTATTTCTATGTAGAAACTTTTCGATCTTAAACAATGTTAGGTTTTTAATTTGATCTTCATTAAGTACTAAACCTGTACAAAATTTAAAATAATGTTAAAATGATATAAATTACATTAACTATAACATTTGTATATAAAATAATATAATGGATAATACCTGGATGTTTTAAAATAAGACGTTGGTTGTAGAGAATGTCATCTGACAAGTAAGTGAATGTTCTTTCCCACACAAATTCAGGTCTAGACATACTCTCGGACATTTACATTGTACAAAATAAACTTCGTAAATAATAACCCGAGCCTGTGAAACTTGCTTCTACAATTGCTTCAACATATTCGTTGTCATCATCCAAAAGGACATATGCATAGCATGCATCTCTAAAAGTAGGGTATTCAACATCATTCACTGTTCTAATATCCTCAAATGTTTTTGGACCTTTCACCTTGTTCAACAAAATTCTTAAATAATAAGCTTCCCCTACAGAAGGAGAAACTGAATGAATTCCGCCGATTGAAAACCCTATTTTTCTTTGTTTCCACATACGTTTGTTGCTTTTCCAAACAAATTTTGTAGGGAATTCGACATAAGTTAGTTGACGTGCTTCTGGGTAACTTTGATTGCAACGAAACCACTCTAAAAACATTGAAGCAGCCACTGAAGGTTTATCTAAGACATCTTCTATTTCTTCAATTTCCTCATATATAACATGTTGTTGTCCAGGAAGATGAAAAGGAAGCCTAATGACCGAAGGATTCCTATAATGTATATCATAAGAAAAAATCCGTCAAGATGCTTCACAAGCAGATATGTATCTACAACTATAGTAGTCTTTAATTTCATCAACCTTCTTTTCATGCTCATTTGTTTCGTTAGTTTGTACAAAACAAATTGATGCCCTATCATGACCTTTGTTTATGTATTTAAACAAATATTTTATTGAACCAGCCTAATTGCACCACTCAACGTTGATGTGTGCTTGATATCTTTGTAAAAGTATTTTGTTGTATGGCACAACGCTTCGATTATCTAACTTGACATCTGACTTGTCAACAAAAAAACCATTGTTGCGTCTTCTATAAATAGGAAAACCATCACCATCTATGAATGTAGATTCACGAAATTTCTTTGGAAAGTTTTTAGAACACTTTCCGTCAACCATGCATGGACAGTTCATATTTTCAACGCCACAAGGACCATGAATCATGAACTCACTTACAAGAGAATATAACTCTGGATCTTTGTCTTTGTCTGGTATTTCGACAGAAATGAATGGATCGATATAATCAACGGTTGGAAGTTTGTGGTCGGCATGCATAAATAAGCACAAATGAGCATGAGGCAAGCCACGTTTTTTAAACTCCACCGTATATACAACTACAATAATAAAAAAAATAAAAAGTTTGTGTCATATAATTAATTATAATGTTTGTTACCGTTTAGTGAGTTCATATGCATATATAGCATAGTTTATTAGAAATGTCATAACAATGTAGAAACATTTGAAGAATAAAATGATGGTATGAAATACCTGCTTGAAGCTTTCCAAGAATTGCATGATCCCTTAAGTCTTTAATAATGGAATCCAACTTCATTTTAAATAATCGACATAAAATATCAGGTCTGTCTTCCGGGTTAAGAGTCGTGTCTTTAAGAAACCTCTTCACTTCAGGCCATTTTGGGTTACATGTGATTGTTATGAAACAATCTGGATATCCATACCATTTACAAAGTAACATGGCATCTAAATAAATTTGAAACATGTACCGTGCACTACCAGTAAAAGAGGAAGGTAATATAACACGCTGACCGATTTTGGAGACATCACTTTTTCCTTGATTTTTAACAGAATATAAATTCTCATAAGTCTCGCGTCTTAATTTCTTTTGTTGAGCACGTATGTATAAGAGCCTTTCACTTTCAATCATAGTATACGCATCAACCAAAAATTGTTGAAAAAGCCTTCTGGAATTAAGAATCAAAGAAAAAGTATTTACACTGTCTTAGATTCTATAACAAAAGTATTCTCTCATTGTGCATGTATGTCTTTTACTGATGGTTGAAGTAGAAACATCGCGATGAAAGATATCAATTCTATAACCATCATCACCGTACACAAAAAGTAGGGGATATTGAAGAGCTAAATAAGAAGGATGTAGTTCACTAATACGTTGGAGATAACCTTCTTTAGTCTTGACAATAATATCTCTAGGTTCAAACGAAGTGTCAATATCTCCAACTATTAAAGCAGCAACTTCAGAAGCAGTTGTCAAGTTATATGTCCTACCATCTTGATTCCTTTTTGCAATAAGGCGTATCTTTAGATTTGTATGAGGATTGCTTTGAAAACAATCTCGAGCCATTCTATAAGACTTAACCAACTCATTGTGTGAATCTAACATTGCCTTCAAATCTTGAATAATTTCAAAATCCAAATTTTCTGTACTTGATGTGGAGACTTTTTTGGTTTGCCTAATTGGAATAAATACAATATAAAGTAAATAAGGTTAGATAAAAAAATGTATTTTAGCTAAATGAAATTTTATAAATGATTTAGTAAACATACCCTAAAGCGGCTTGTCTGTTTGCAACCTCCTTCTCAGTGTCATATATATATAACTGAGAGAATTTAGGCTTTGATCCATCCGTTGGTAGAAGACTTCCAATCTCTATATATAATAAAGGAACAAAGGTTAGGACACGTGTCCCCCTCACATTCACCTGATGTCACACCCCCAAAATCCACCATGCGGAGCACCACTGCTTGGAGGCGTGACATGACCAGGATCGAGCCACCAATCATATTGAACAACGTATCTAAGTAAATATAACCAACCACAATACAATTGGTGACCAAAAGGAAGTTAACCAAGTTTAATTTAAACAGCGGAAGCATATAACGTAAGTTCAAAACATAAGTTCATAGTTCATAAGTTTAACGACCGAACATAAGTTCCATAAGTTCATAAAGTTTATTTATTAGGCACAGGACATAACAGTCCATATTCCACAACGAACTCCTCCTCGCGCAAGCTCCATAAGTACCTAACGACCTGCAAGGCATGTAACAACAAATCTACAACAAAGTTGAGCGAGTTCACAGTAGGTGTTCGTTATAAAGTAGTTTTTCAAAAACTATGAGTTTGTTTGCAATTGCAGGTTAAATCAACTTTCCTTATTCTCCCAAACCATAAACGGTGGGGGCTACCCCATGTTGTAAACCACTAGACTAGGTGTATGTATACGTGTCCTTCCCAATCCGAGGACAGAGGTACATATTAAATATGTAGGTTATAGCGCTGGTGTCCTTCCCAATCCAAGGGCAGTGGTACGTAGTGAGTACGTAGGTTTAGCGCTGGCGTCCTTCCCAATCCGAGGACGGTGGTACGTAGTGAGTACGTAGGTTTAGCGCAGGTGCCCTTCCCAATCCGAGGACAGTGGTACGTAGTGAGTACGTAGGTTTAGCGCTGGCGTCCTTCCCAATCCGAGGACGGTGGTAAGTAGTCTAGTAGTGGTGAAAGTACAAGTTCTGTCTCAGCTATTTAATCCCGTTCCCAACCACCGGTAATCCCATGCCTTAGTAAGGGTGTGAACTCACCTCGGTTGCTCGGTTTGACTCTCAAAAATAGCTAACAGTCAAGGTTGGTCAATCACGTCCTAATATGATTACCAGTTAGTCATTTAATGATTTTCAAATAGAGCACAAAGTTCCTACACGTAACTATCATATAACATGCATTACTTTAACAGTTTATGCCCATATAAACTTCCCATCTATTCCCGTTCATAAGTAAACATACGATATTGCACATAACACTTTTATTGACACATAACATGTTAGATCATTCACGGATAACATACTCGACATTTAGACACGCAATTTACATTTTATGTCATTTCAGCTTTTATATTCAAAATTGGGCTGTTTTTTGGGATTTTAATAAAATAGTTAACTTGTTTCAAAAATTCCCAACTTTTTACAGAAGGTCTTAAACGATCCAAATATTATTGTGTCAAAATCTCGGGATCCAATTCATCACCAATATTTTATAAAAATTCATTTTCCGGACCGAACTCAGATTTATCTTTTTCTGACTGCAGTCCACGGAATAATTTATTTAAAATTCATCGAGAGTCCGATTTACGAAATTCTAGTGGGAGAATTACAAATACATCAGTTTTCATCTACTGTATAAATTTCATGAGCTGATTCATCATAGATTTCCAGTTATGACCAAAAACACATCACCCATTTACTGCAGCAAAAACTCAGCTTCAGCTGCTGTTCTTAAAAGGGTCTTTAAAAATAGTAAACGAAGTCCAAAAATTATGATTCCAGTGCCATTAGAACCGTATTTCATAATACATAAATCTAGACTTCATAAAATGCATTTTTCGTTTTATTAAGGTTCGGTTACAGCTAACTGAAGTTGGCTGTAATCGC
>JARYGA010044801.1:0-27370 GCA_030545235.1 Helianthus tuberosus
TTGATTCAAGCATTTCAATTTAGTTTACCACATTTAGTGATGCAGATTTTGTGTCCGATGCTTGTCGAATAGATTAGTTTTATTTTACGCTGAATTTGTAATAGTTAGTGAAACGGTCTATCGAACATGTATAGACCCGCCCGTTTGAAGTGGTCAAACGAGAGGGTTATTCGGTTGACCGTGTGGGTTTTGCTAGACAAACAGTTAGATTATGGTTGTATAATGTTTGGTGTCGAAGGATAAGGCATCGAAGGATTGTGTATATCCGTCGATGAGCTCGAAAGATATCCATCGATAGATGAAGATGGACCTCGAAGGATATGTCATCCTTCGAGGTATATGTGTATCTTTCGATAGCTGGATGATCGACAGATGATCTATCGATCAATCAGTTAGATCCTTCGACCATACAACCTGTGTTGGGTATAAATACCAACACTTTGTCATTTGCAAGACTAAGAGAAGGAGATTTTAGGAGGTTTGAGACCTCACCGGGAGAGATCACCACTTGGTCTCTCCCTGGATGTGTACTCCTTTGGTATTAGTTCGGTTATCATGTAATCGGGCCGATTTGTAATGTTATACTACCGGATTAATACAAAGAAGTTGTTTGTTTATATCTAATCTCTCCCGTCTTGAACCGATCTCACAAGAATCACGGTTTCGGTCACGAAACCCGGTCCTACAATTGGTATCAGAGCCATGGTGCCCGATTTAGTAAATCTAACCGTTTACTAAGTCACATGTGCTCTAGATCTGTGATTTTTGTGCTTTTTGTTCAAGATGTAAAAATGGTGAAAATCAAGAAAAACTCAGATCTGGACCCGAATATTCAGATCTGTGCTGAAACGAGTGTTGGGTTTTATGTTTTTCACCTATATAATCAAGTTATCATCATCAAAAATAAAAAATACAATGTTTTCGTCAAAGATCTGCGGTATGAACAGTAGCTGTGTTCTTGATGTTCTTGGCAGCTTCATATTTCGAAAGATGTAAGGGTTCTCGAAAGATCAAACAGATTTCGAAGGATCCAACATATGTTTCGAAAGATGAACAACTTCGAAAGATGATCAGTTCCAACAACTTCGAAGGATCCAGATCTGATCAGTTCGAAGGATCCAACATATGTTTCGAAAGATGAACAACTTCGAAAGATGATCAGTCCCAACAACTTCGAAGGATCCAGATCTGATCAGCTCGAAGGATATCTTTCGACCAATCGTCCAGCATATATCTTTCGATCTGAAACAGGGGTTCTGGTTCTTCGGGTCATCTTCAGCGGATGATGATGTGCGATTGTTTCTGGGCATCGAAGAAGAAGAAGAGGACTGATGTTTAAATGGAATCGAAGATTTTGATGTTGTTGTGTAGTTAGAGGTAGACGGCTGCTATTGTTCATCGATTGTGTTCTGATGTGGGTTTGGAGGTGCTGATGTTGTTTATTCGATTGAGAGAGAAAGAGTATGTTGGCTGGGTAAAGATGAAAATGTCGACAGATTAAAGTGATGGCAGCTAGGGTATAATATTGGACCCACATTATTTACTTATTCACACTTGGGCCAATTTTCTTTGCTGGGTATGTTGGTGAATACTAAGTGGGCCTCACACATGTGATCAATTTAGTGGGTATCGAGGATGACAAAGATGAAGTCTGGTGATAAATATCGGCTGAAGTTGATGATGATGTTTTACCTAAAGATGTTAATCCTCAACTTTAAATAAAAAAAAAAAAAAAAACAAAAACAAAGTGAGGTGACATAAAGGATGTAAAGGCAACTGACATATTTTTGTGTCTAGGTTTTTGTTGTCGGCAAATGAAAGTGTTACTTGTTGGGCCCTAATTGATGGTAGATTAATTATTTGCATTAAAAGTCTAGGCCCACCTGGAAGCACAATATGGGAACATTCTCTTGGGTCGATCCATATACTTCAAGTGGAGCTTCTATAACATTTGGGCCCTGTAAGTCTCAAAAAGAACAAAGCAATTTGGATTCTTTATTCGTGAGTTGCAAAGTGGGGTCGATATTCGCGAAGTTGATTTGAATGGCGCTTCTAAATATCAAGGCCAAAATTCGTATGGGTTTCGGGAGCACGCAGAATGATGCAGCATGATGAAAAAGAAAGATGATGATATTTTTGAAAAATGTGGGGTAGTCACGGTTACCGATGCAAATGTCAAAAATGGTGACGCGACTATTATGGGCCAAAAACGAGAACGGTATGTTCACTTCCGCACGTCGATTGTTTATGATTGTTATCGGTTATTCGAAAATGTTCGAAAGCATTTTGTTATTTGTCATATTCTCGCATTTGAAGACGAACGTATGAACCTAGAACGTCAACACCGGTCCTAACGAGTTCACAAAGTCTTTGGAGGGATACAAGTCGGATCCGATGGGGTACTAGGCGATATTGCTTTATCAACTAGAATATGCAACGAAGAAATCCTTTTTGTTTATTGTCATATTCTCGCATTTGGTAACGAATGAATGAACCTAGAATGTCAACACCGGTCCTAACGAGTTCACAAAGTCTTTGGAGGGATACAAGTCGGATCCTACGGGGTACTAGGGGACGTTCTTATTCAACTAGCATATGCAAAGAAGAAATTCGTTTTCGTGATTTTTCGAAAAACCAAGAACATTCAACGGAGATTGATGACAGTTCCGCTTAGTGGAGGGAACTGGTGAACATTTGACGACAGTTTCTTTGAAGTGGAGAGAATCTGTTAAGGTTTAGAGATCTTACCAAAGAAATAGGGGGAATAAAACGTATGTTGAATTTCTTCGGTAAATTTCTAAACGCAATCACAGGTGGTAGAGTTTGTGATTTTCTGGTGATACCAACGGTTCGGCGTGGAATGTTTTGCACATACACATATTTGAGGATTTTAATTAATTCTCCAGCCAGCGTGAAGGGTTTTGCACGGAAAAATACAGGTTTCTAAAGTCTACAGTAGTTACAAAAGCGCTGTTCACTGAAGACCTGGGGAATCTTAATGAAAGCTGATAGTTCAAGGCTGAAGGCCTGCAGGATTCGGTTTTGGGTTTGATGTTTCTTTGGGATTTTACAGGGATCTGGGGGTAACTCAATTCGTTGAGTTTGCAAACGATGTACTTGGTCTAGCTGACTTCCTGAGTACTGATGCTGAAGATCCGTAGTGCATTACGTGGTCAACTTCACAAAGGCGAGACAATGAGATCTGGATGTAGTTCAACTAAGCATGCTGGTTGAGCTTGCAAGGGATACACTTGGTCTAGCTGACTTTCCTGAGTGTTGATGCTGAAGATTAAAGTGCATTACTTGGTCGATTCCACAAAGACGGTTTACAGAAGACAGTTCACCAGAAATCTCTATCGATGTAGTATGCTTGTATGAAACAGAGTTCTTATGACAAGATCAAGACTTGATGCAGTTCTTAAAGATTGGAACCCTTATCAAATGCCGTTTGGAGTGTTGGAAGATCAGCGGAAGATCGGTCAATTGAGGAAATTGCACAACACCCAACACGGATACGCGTACTTTAAGGGGGAAATATTTTACAAGGAGCGTCAAGATACTACTTACCTGGATCATCGGTCAAGGGGGAATTTGTTAACACAGAGAAGATGAATACTTGACTGAAGATCGATTGCAGTTGCATTTTCAGCATTCGACAGCAACGGACAAGGGGGAATTTGTTGATGCAGATTTTGTGTCCGATGCTTGTCGAATAGATTAGTTTTATTTTACGCTGAATTTGTAATAGTTAGTGAAACGGTCTATCGAACATGTATAGACCCGCCCGTTTGAAGTGGTCAAACGAGAGGGTTATTCGGTTGACCGTGTGGGTTTTGCTAGACAAACAGTTAGATTATGGTTGTATAATGTTTGGTGTCGAAGGATAAGGCATCGAAGGATTGTGTATATCCGTCGATGAGCTCGAAAGATATCCATCGATAGATGAAGATGGACCTCGAAGGATATGTCATCCTTCGAGGTATATGTGTATCTTTCGATAGCTGGATGATCGACAGATGATCTATCGATCAATCAGTTAGATCCTTCGACCATACAACCTGTGTTGGGTATAAATACCAACACTTTGTCATTTGCAAGACTAAGAGAAGGAGATTTTAGGAGGTTTGAGACCTCACCGGGAGAGATCACCACTTGGTCTCTCCCTGGATGTATACTCCTTTGGTATTAGTTCGGTTATCATGTAATCGGGCCGATTTGTAATGTTATACTACCGGATTAATACAAAGAAGTTGTTTGTTTATATCTAATCTCTCCCGTCTTGAACCGATCTCACAAGAATCACGGTTTCGGTCACGAAACCCGGTCCTACAATCACAATTTATTTTTGCGTCAATTTCTTAAACTTTATTTTTTAAAGATTACATGGATTTTGTCTTTGTTTTCGTTTTTTTTCATTAAAATATTTATGTTATATACAGATAAATAAGTAAATGGGTATTTAAATTAAATTGATAAATAATCAAATGAGTATTTAAATTAAATTTTATATAATCCTTTTTTTTTTTGAACGGCAAGGTGTCACAATTTTTTGGGTGCGAGACACCCCACACCCCCCCTCATTGGGGAGGCCCGTCGCCCCACTCCGGCCAGACGTGAGTGTCTTAACCGTGCCCCAGCTGGCATCAGAGTGTGACCGGCGTCCAAAGGAAAAACCCCACAGGTGCCTCGCCCATATCCTTAACTTAGTATTTAATAATAACTAGGGGGTTACACCCGCGCTTCGCAGCGTGGCAACCCGATTTTTGTTTCGATATAGCAATCGAAAGAGAAAACTTACAAAATAAAGTCGTCGTACAAAAGTATGTCGACACGTGTTTTACATTGATGAAAAAAATAGTAAAAAATACCACGTATTTAGTTTTTATAAAAAGAATTAATGAACGAACGTTATAAGAGAAATTTTTTTTCCTAACCCTTTTGGCCCCTAACATCTTTTTTTCTAACCCTTTTGGCCCCTAAAAGTAAATGGACGAGGTTAGTGTTAGGGGTCAAAAAAGTTAGAAAAAAGACGTTGGGGAATCAGATGTTAAAAGATTCATTTTTAGGCTAAATGGGTAAAAGTTATATAACCACAAAGGCGAAAATCATAATCTACTATATTATTATTTATAGTATAAAAGTCAACTTGAATATTGAAAAAGTTAAAAAAAAAGTACTATAACACTATTCATCCCAATGTTTGAAACTAATACATGTATATGAATTAGCAATAATTATCCGGTATATATTGGCCTCTTAATATGTGTAAATTTTTTCAAAATTATTATATTTTTCTATAAATTTCAAATAAAAAACTCCGACATTTTCTTGATTATGGGTGGGTTTAAACATTGTATGATATTTATCATCTTTAACTTACGTAAGATATTTTATTTATTCAACTCATGTAATACATGGCTCTGTAAACTAGTATATAAATAAAAAAGGTTATTAGATTTTATCACCTCTAACTATTTGTTGTCGACCGCTGCCACCCTCAATTATCACTTTGACGCCCATCACCCCCAACTTAACACTTAGTGTGTTCTGTCACAACGTCGTTAACTGATCACTAACTTTTGATCTTGTTACAATACTTTTGGGGGTGTTATAGGGATCTTAGGAAGGTTGTAGGGATCTTAGGACACCCCAAAAGTATATCAAAAATTAGAGATCAGTTAATGATATGGTGACATAACACACTAGGTGTTAAGTTGGGGGGTGACGGACGTCAAAATAATAGTTGGGGGTGACAGTGGCTAATAGCCAATAAATAGAGGTGATAATATCCAATAACCCAAATAAAAAATGCACAAACTAGTAATTTAGTTAATGCATGATCTACGTTCACGGCTAGAATGATTTTTTTTTCATGATCACAAGTTTGTTTTGTAACTACAAAGTCAACCTTATATTTTTAATTCTTAATATACAAATAAAAATGCACAAACTAGTAATTTAGTCAATGCATGATCTACATTCATGGGCAGAATGATTTTTTTCTGGTTCACGAGTTTGTTTTGAAACTCCAAGGTCAACCTTTGATTTTTAATTTTTAATATACAAATAAAAATTCACAAACTAGTGACAATATCAGAAAATAATGTATATAGCACTAGTTTAACTACCTGTGCGTTACACGGGTAGTCTCAAATTGAGTTATATTATTTAACAGTGTGGAGATCAGAAGGATCTTTGATGATGTTTGTTGCTGGAAATCTTGGGCGGTAAGTTTCAAAGATTTGAAACAATACCGTGAGCTTTGTTTAAAACAAAGATTGCTGATGGTGCTGACACAAACAGTCAAGTGGGGTAGTGGTTTTTTTATCTGTGCAGTGTTAATGGCCTGGTGGAGAACCGGGTTCGAGTCCTGGCTCCACCTTGTTTTGATTTTGTTTCGGATTTTAATACTTTTGCAGTATTGCAGTTTTAGTCCCAACGTTTATACTTTAACTTAGTTACCCATTCTTAACATAGTTTCAGTATAAAATTTTATTTAAATAATAAAAATTAGACTTATCTATGAAACTAAAAGTACATAAATAGATAATTAAATTTCTTTATTGGCTACTTTGCGAAAGGTTTCACTTACAAAACGATTCGGATTCTAGTTTCAAAACGGGTTGGATTTTCATGTACCCATTTTTTTACGGATGTTACACTATTCCCTACTTTTGGGAATTTCGTCCCGAAATCAAGAGGAAACCGTTCGCGTAGGGTGATGTGTGGAGTTCCTCATAAATGTAGGTGATATCGGGTAGTATCAGTACTATGAACTTGTATCTTAAAATTTTATTGAGTCTTGAGTGTGTGTTTGGTAACAATAGGAGTCTTAGAGCTATTATGTTAGATCGAAAGTAGGGTTTCAGTTTAATTGAGGCTGTAGCGCTCCTATTAAGGGTTGGATTCCCGAATGGAGGAATATCTTTTTGATGCTAGAGATTCAGAGATGTAGAGTTTCGCATTACTGAGATGACTTGTAACATGATTAGTTACTGGGTCGTAAAACACACTCATGATGTCTAACTGGAATTTGCGTAACGATATGGGGGTTTTGAAATGAATAAGCGCCAAAATGATTAAGTTACAAACAAAAGCCAAAATAATAAAATCATCAACCACAAAACCAAACTAAAACATAAACTCCCATGATTAGTGTAACGCTGCTTTTGGAAAGTTATTAGAGACATTTATATAAGAAGCACTAGTGGTGTATCCACCATGTCTCTACCAAACTTTCATCCACATCATTATTCGAATCATGGTTGCCAATATTTACACAGAACTTTCCATGACTAGGCTAACAATGCTTTTGATCATTTGACAATAGCACTTATATATAGGAAATACCAACGGCGTATCCACCATGTCGTTGTCAAATTTTCATCAGCTTTTTTATCAAGTCTTGATTGGTTCTATGTGACTCGACCAAGAATCTACTAACTAAGCAACACCACAATAGCTGATACTAGAGTCTCGATCCCAAAAAGGCAAGACTAAATGATGGCAGTTCCTACATCCCATGTTATGAGGGAGAAGTCAGCCTATGAAGAGGTGAAGTGATACCCACAACCCCTAAATTATGAGATGGGGTCAACTATGATACATGATGACATGAAATAGTATAACAAGAAATATAGTTGATGTAAAATGGCACTAATTGCAAATGATAATTGTACGAGTAAACTGTAACAACTCTCATCTAAAAGTACTATTTATTATTTTAATTATCCAATTAGGAAACCCTAATTGAGAAACCCAAGTGATTCTGCATAAACTCTAAAATTTTCAAAACATTTAGAATCATGATTAGGGCCCCTAAAACTTAAGGGGGGTAAACCCTAAGTTGATAATTATCTCTAAAATGCGTTGTATACGTTTCAAATTAACGAACTGACAACTCATCAAGCCTATACTAGTGACAAGGCTACCCTAGGCTAAGTCGTCACCCCAGGCGAGTCGCGGCATCATCATCATCATCTTCCGCGACACGCGGGAGATACCAACTTCACGTATAAATACTGGGCATTGGGACTTGAATTCTGTCTTTGGAACGACGTAAATTTGAGTTACGTAGACTGAGTAATCACAGAAACAGTCCACTAAACACACACAATCACTAATTGCTGCCACAATCAGGGTAATAACTCAATCGCTATTACGATTCAACGTCCGATCGATTCTAACTATCCAACGATTGTTTAAGTGCCGCTCAAATTGAGATTATACTTTGTTAATTCATCGTGATTTCGACTTGAATGTTTGAGTACTGCTCGAATTCGGACTATACTCTGTCATTCGTTGTGAATCCGATGAATTGTTAAGTATTGCACTAATAAATCGTTGTGAGGGTTTAATCTCGTGAATTGTCGTAACTGCTGTATTAGTTACTAACCGGTTTGTGTGTGTGCATTGTTATTTAAATTAGGTTAATCAAGGCTAATCAGTAGATTTATATTCTGCTCGTTAAATCTACAATGTGAGTCATTCTCTTTTTATCAAATTTACTTTCAAAATCATGTTTATTTTCAAAGGTTATAATTACAGTGATTAAGTATATGTAATCACCAAGTTACAGCCAGTATGTGGGGTTTTGTATACATTACTTGATAATCTTCACCATTGGACAACGAGTTAGCCAAGGGGTAATATGACCATAGTCACAGACACCATTGGACGAATGGGCCAATGGGTCGAGTGACAAGTACTGTGGGTAGTTGGTTTGATATCTGAAACATTGTAATTTCTCTTAATACTGTAAATTATAACAAATGTGTCATTTTATTAAAAAGAATGATTCACTCAGTATTTCCCGCTGACAAAACCTTTTTCAAACATGTTTCAGGTGATCTGTTGTGAGCACAGGAAAAGTGCTGTGGAGCACTACAAGCTTAGAAAAGTGGCTCAATGTAAATAAATAAAGAAACATGTTTTAAGAAATAAAGATTTCCCAGTGAAATCACTTTGTTGTAAATTATGGGATTTATTCCTATATTTTAAACGAGCAGTTTTATTATTAATCGATCCTGTTTAAAAAGACTTCCGCTGTCAGTAAATTAGATACCATCGGATTTCCTGCCTCGCGACTCTTGACCGGGTCAAACCGGGGCCAAGGGCCGTGACAGGAAAAGGTGGTATCAGAGCCACTGATTTAAGCTTACTATTGATTTTAGCCTATTAAAATAATTGAGAAATTTAATTGCTATTCTGTGAAAATATGTTTTATTAACTGATTAATTGTTGAGTTACAGTATGGGTAAACAAAAGATTTCTGCTATCTACCACAAATTAGATACTACACCCACAGAGAAAGGAACCTCTTCCTCCAAACACCCAGCAGATCTGGAAGAAGGGATTTTTGTCCGTAAAGCAAATTATGAAAATCCTCTTACCAAGATAAAAGAAATTTGATTCTTAGAAAGGGACAAGAGAAAATAAAGAAACCCCAAGTCAAGAAAGTGAGGTTTAATTCAGAAATCTAGGAATTAGGCAATAGTCCACCTTGGGAAGACACATTAGATGAAAAATGGGCAAACCTTTATATGCTAGCTACCGTAGCAGAAAATGCAAACCTCTAAAAATATCGATAAGCCTGGTCTAGTAGAAAATTAATCTCCAGTAAATAAATAAAGTATAGTGTGTTCTCTTTCGTGTAGTCTTTTTGTACAAATCCGTATGCAATAAAACTTTAATGTTTATTGTAAAACTTTGTTCCAAAGTTTTAACTTAGCATTTTTTGTGCATTTTGCATATATGCTATCCAGCATGAGTGGGATATCGGAAGCATTTCAGAATCTCAACCTCTACCCAGTGCCAATTGAAGTCTCCCACGACTTTACTGGTTATATTGCTGACATAGAGGAACCTCTGGAATTCCAAGCTCCACCGCTGGAAAAAGCAAAACTTAAAAAGAAAAGAAGATATGTAGGATGGAGGAAAGTACGCCGAAGAAAGCCAGCTACTAGAAAACTCCCTAAAATAGAAAACCCTATAGACAAAGGAAAAGGAATAGAAATCGGAGAGAGTTCTAATCCAGCAGAGATAGAAATCAGGAAAGATCCTAAACAAAAAGGAATAGAAATTGGAGAGAGCTCCAGAAAAACGGAAGAAATTACATTTCAAGAGGAAATAGACCGTCTACTGGAAAATTGTGATGTCATTAGCCCTATCCATAATAATCTATATCCTTAACTAGAAACCCAACTTCCTGTGAATCTGGAACCAGCCATTCCAGACCCACTAATCCACACTCGACCTTTAGGCCAAATGGAAGAATGGTGGACAAATGACTGGCAATTTGAAAATATCGTTAACAGTCCTTATTCATTTCTTCCACAGTTTGATCCAGAACCTATCCCCAATCCTCCAATGAGCAACGAAAACTTAGCTGAACTTCTTCTTTGGGGTGAGGAGTTAATTGATACAGGAAATAGGATTAGGGATATTGGAGAAAGGGTTACTTGGAAGTACGACGAAAGGGAACGTCGCTACTAAACTGTCAGTTGACCAAAGAATAGTGGGGTTGGGAAGAATGTCTGTATATTAATAATAATAGTTAAATATAACTCTGTAAAATGGGAAATAAAACATTGTAAGATAAACAGTGTGTATGGATGCCTATATAATATATAAAGCAAAATAGAAGTCGAAACATCGACAATTTTGGATATATATATCTGTGTTGTAAGATTTTATGTGCTTCTGTGTAATTATTTTATTTATAATCATTTGATACTAATAATTATATTTATAATAATTATCAGATGGAAAACGCTAATAACGAACCAGTAAATGAGGTTAATCAGTCAGAGCAACATCCAGGAGATCAATATATGACTAGACAAGATATTGAAAATAATGTTGCTCAGGGGATAGCTAATGCTATTCCAGCATTCGTTGCTGCTATAAAGAATCCAATTGAACCGCAACATATCATTCCTAGTAAACGTATTTCTAAAAATAACTTCAGTAATAGTATAAACATGGGCAATGATCATGTTAATCATAATGCAGAACCACATCAAGCTCCATTTACTAAGAAAATGAAAGCCGCAACGCCTGGTTGCACTTTCAAAGAATTCCTTGCTTGTAAACCTGCTGAATTTGCAGGAAACGAAGGAGCAACTGCAGTACTGCGTTGGTTAGAGAAAACCGAAGCAGTAATTACAATAAGTAAGTGTTCTGAAGAAGATCAGGTCATGTACGCATCAAACCTTTTCAAAGAAGGGGCGCTCGAATGGTGGAACACGGTGCTACAGGCTAAAGGAAGAAATAGGGCTTATGCTATGAACTGGGAAGAATTTAAAAATCTTGTAGAAAGAAAATTCTGTCCTGAGTATGAAAAGGAACAAATGGCAAATAAGTTCTTAAATCATCGTATGATGGGTGTAGATTATCGTGGTTATACTTCGACATTCTTTGAATATGCTAGAGTGGTACCAACACTGGTTTCGCCAGAACCGGTACTCATTTCTCGCTATATTTGGGGACTAATTAGCGAAATCCGTAACATTGTTAAAGCTGCGAGACCTCGCACTATTGACGATGCTGTGGAATTAGCTAATACCCTAACCGATGAACTGGTACGCACCCAAGATGAAAACAGAAAGAAGGACTAAGCTCAGAAAATTACCCAAGGATTTCGTACGGGTAATAATAGCAACTTCAAAAGAAAAGGAACAGGGCAACCCTCAAATCCGCCATTCTGCAGAAATTGCAAAAGGAAACATTTTGGAAGATGTAATATAATTTGAAACTTTTGCAAAATGACAGGACATCGTGAAGAAAACTGTAGGAAGAAATCCACAATTTGCTACAATTGTGGAGAAACTGGACATTTCAGGCCAGATTGCCCAAAACTGGTCAAACCAGCAGATAACAAAACTAAACCAGCAGATGAAGGTACAAAGAAGAATGTCAGAGCATTCCAGCTAACTACTCAGGAGGCAGAACTCATCCCAGATGTGATAGCGGGTACGTTCTTAGTTCACAACGTATACGCAAAAGTATTATTTGACTCTGGTGCAAACCAAAGTTTTATAAATACTTCATTTTGTCAAGCTCTTAAGTTACCTTTAACCAATATTAGGCAGATTTTTACAGTCGAAACGGCAGAAGGAAATTCAGTTAAAATAGATAAAGTTTTGCAAGAAGAAAACATAGAACTTTTAGGACATAAATTTTCTGCAAAACTATTGCCAATGAATTTAGCTGAATTTGATGTTGTATTAGGAATGGATTGGTTGGTAGCCAACCATGCTCGAATTCTCTGTGATAAGAATTCTGTAGAAATGCAGGCACCCACCGGAGAAGTAATTGTGATTACAGGAAATAAATCACGTAAACCCATGAAGTTCATATCAGTAATGAAAGTTGCTAATTATGAACGAAAACAATGAATAATGTATATGATTTCGGTAATCATTAATACTAAGGGTAAAGAACTTAAGTAAATTCCTGTAGTCTCAGAATATCCGGATGTATTCCCAGAAGATTTACAGGGATTACCTCCAGATAGGGAAGTAGAATTTAGAATTCATCTAATTCCAGGAACTACACCGATAGCCAAGGCACCTTATCGGTTAGCACCCACAGAAATGTTAGAACTGAAAAAGCAATTAGATGAATTACTAAGTAAAGGATTCATACAACCTAGCTCATCCCCTTGTGTCACACCCCGACTTTCCACGTGTCACCGGTGGGCCCGGTGGGGAGTATCGTGACGTGGTTGGCAACATAATAGTCAAACAACACAATATATATAAATGCACAGCGGAAGCAAAAGATAAATATTATTACTTTTCCGAATATAAAGTAATATTCAATATTACAACGGAAAGTAAAGGATCCACAGGTTGATCTTAAAACATATCATTTGTTCAACAGACTTTAGACGCCTAGAACTTTCAAGATTCCTTAGAACCGCCCTGAGCTTCCAGCCAATTACGTTCAGTACCTGTCACTTAACCCTTTTGGAAAATACGTCAGTTTTCACTGGTAAATACACTCAACCGACTCATTTTGGAAAATGATTGAAAATAGGTTTAGATGCACATGGCACAAAATATATTGACACTTTGATTAAAATGCACAGAGGCAAAATTAATCTTTTATACTTGGAACAATTATATTTATAACCTTGTATACAGATTTACATGTTCGTTGTACGTTCAGGGCCCGATGTAGAAACCGAGTCAAGATTAACAGACACGCCACAAGTATAGGCCCACAAGAGAGTGAGATACCGTTATTACTTAGTAACTGTCAGGTGTATGCCTACACCCCGTACCTAAGACGTGGCCATTTTATAATACAATGATGTCAAGGATATCCGGGACATGGTCATTAACCCCTAAGGCTTTTATTTCAAACAATACAGATTAAACCGGGTTACCTCAATAATTTAACCTTCATTAAGATTAAATATTCAATACCCGACCAAGCGGTATCATTATACCGTATTCCAAGCCCGTATAGGGAAAATAAGTTAAGAGTATTTACCTGAGCTAGCTCCTGTCTTAAAATAGCAAGAATCTAATAACTCAGCCGTAGTCACTTAAGTAAGCGTAGGTACAATTTACCGGAAAGCTCTAGTCTGGAATGATGGTATAAATAATTAATTAGAATGCTAACGGGTCTTTAATTAAGCCTAAGCTTAGACCGGTTAGTCTTATAGGAAGATACGGTTCGTACGCACTATTAAGCGAAGACCGGAGTAGAATGTGATTTAGACCCGACAAGTTTGGAGACTTGTATAATATGGGTAAACTAAACACCTTCTGGATTTTGAGATAAAACCGATAAGGTTTGACCCGTTTCGGCTAATTTATGTAAACTTGTTACATAAACCGAACCGAACGCGTAATAAGCGTAACGGGTATTCATTAGAGCCATCTACAGGTTTCCTAAGTTAATATGCTCCAAATATGTTGTGACATCAGTAGGATGTCTTTCGTTATGCCCCGAACTAATTTAAACACAAACTATGCCCCGTAGGGGTAGTTTGGTCATTTTAAAGTTTGTAAAAGAGTTTAATTGTTTAACTGAGATACAGGTCTGATGTAAACAGCAAACATACTCAATTTGATAAGTTATATCAGTAGGCTAAAGCTTATATGTGAAATTTATCATCTTTAACTAAACTATGCCCCGTAGGGGTATTTTGGTAATTTCACATAAGCCGAAAAGCTCAAAAACGAAGTATGAGTTTATCAACCTTTGCTTACTGTTAGAATATCATAATTTGCCTCATATATCAGTAGGTATCAACCCGGGTATGTCCAATATGATCTTAAGACATACTATGCGCTAATAACGCTTAATAAGGCGATTAAAGGCCATTTCCGGGTTTGATACTTAAATCTGATATTTTTATATTTCCAGAAGGCTTAAAATAATTTATTTATCATATGTGATCAGTAGCAAAAGGTTTGGAGTCATTTAGATAAGTAAAACTCATTTTATGGCCCGTAAGGGCAAAACCGACAATTACCGGATTAAGCCTACGACTACTAGTTATGCTCAGCCTAAAATTAATTAAAAATCTTTAAAAATCCCAAAATAATATATTACATCAGTGGGTAAAATATTTGATATCAAAAAGTATGTTTAACTAGGCTATACGCTAATTACGCCATTTTGTTAACATAAAGCTTCAATTTAGCGACAATGAGCATAACTCTTAATCTACAAGTCGAACTGATGTCAAACTTTGCATACAAGTTTATATATCAGTAACTAAGGTTTCTACACTTTTACATTTTCATAAATCATGTTTTAAGGTAATAAGGGCATAATGGTCAACATATGAGCAGTTAACGGAATCATGCTTATTAATCGGATAACTAATGAACCGAGGTGTATAATCACAGAGGGTTATACTTGCATGTAACCTGGTCCAAATGAAGCTCTAAGGTATTTCTAAAACATACCTAAACGGGTCAGAACTGAAAGTCAAAGTGAAAGTCAAACTATGGGACTTTCGGTTCCGAACCGGGTCTAAACAGGAAATAGTCGGGTTGAACATGTTTAGACATGTTCTTACACTAATTATTAAGTTATAACAATAATCAAACAGGTTATATATGTTCTAGATAGCTAGTTATGCATAAATGACATTTTAAGCATTATGTTGACTTTTTAAGTAAAGGTTTGACCCGACATTTGACCTGCTTAGGATGGTGATCAGGGGAAACCCTTTTGGGGTTTTATTACCCACATAAATACCATCCTATAACTACTTTTAATTCGAGATATGATTGAGTCATTAGTGACTAATCTCGAAGTCAAACCGTAATTACGACGGTTTGACTTTTAGCTAATTAACCAAGCTAAAAGCAATTAGAGAAAGATTAGAACACTTACTGAGGTCCTATGCACGAGATATGACCACTATGAAGCAAGCTTGAGCTCCAGAAATGATCCTCAATGCAGGAGATGGTGTGAGGAATTGTTGTGACTTTGGAGTGCCTTATATAGTGGTTTCACCCACCATAAGTGATTGACAACCAAGTCTACCATCAACCACAATCATCCAACACTTGTTACTAGTGTGTAGGGGTGATTTTAGGGGCCAATTGAATGTGAAAAATCGATCAAAGTTGCATCCAAGTTCAATGTGCAGACAAAGAATCAAAGAAATCAAGTTTCTGTCCAGATATGGCAGTCGCGTAGCGAGACTGCCTGAGCTTATAAGCTCGCGCTACGCGAGCCCCTATGATCATCCAACATACTTTTGTTTATTGCAGTTTAGGTCCCTGGCTCTTCAAACTTCGTACAGACACTTGTTTATTGCGATATGGACCCTCAATATTGATCTATAAGGGCCTCAAGATATATACCCACTTCGTTAAGTCCCCGGGTAACTTTATTGTTACCCGAAAAGGCCTAATTTTCAACGTTGACGCTTTAACCCCTCGCACACGAATTCGATCATAACTTTCTCATACGTTAACGAAACTTTATGAAATTTGAACCGTGCATTCTAGTGAGCATAATTAACATTTACAAAGCTTCGGGTTTGTCAAAAGGTCACTCAGAGGTATATCTTTGAACATGTTGACACATTTAACCCCTGTAGTTTGTAATCTCTCACCTTTAGCTTCGTGTGATCCATGATTTATTCGTTTGAAGGTATGAGCATCGTGTAGGGTTAATGTACATTATATTTATTCTCAGTTGACACTTAGAATACGTATTTTCACATACTTTTCATGTTTGTCAACTTTAGTCCTTCTATAATATTTCCTTCACACGTTTAAACATTTGACACGTGTCTACACATTATAGAACGTGAATTTTCGAGGTGTTACATCCTCACCCCCTTAAAATAAATCTCGACCCGAGATTTACTGAAATAAATAAGGGTACTTTTCTTTCATCGTGGATTCAACCTTCCACGTGTATTTGGGACCTCTACGGGCATCCCCTTTGACCTTCTCAATAGGTACGTGCTTCCTTCGAAGCTTCTTTACCTGTCGATCTTCAATCGACAAAGGTTTTTTTCAACAAATTTCAAGCTCTCGTCTATATGCACATCAGTATGTGGTATAACCAGTGATTCCTCAGCGAAACACTTCTTCAGATTGCAGGTGTGGAACACATTGTGAATTCCACTGAGCTCTTCCGGTAAGTTTAACTTATAGGCAACTGACCCGACACGTTCGATAACCTCGGAAGGTCCTATGTATCTCGGGCTTAGCTTGCCTTTCTTACCAAACCGCATCACTCCCTTCCAGGGTGATACTTTAAGTAGGACTTTGTCACCTACTTCGAAGTAAAAATCCTTATGCTTAGGATCAGCGTAACTCTTCTGCCTATCCCGGGCAGCTTCGAGACGGTCGCGAATCTGGACAATCTTGTCCGTTGTTTCAAACACTATCTCTGGTCCTGATAACTGGACATCTCCAACCTCCGCCCAACAAACTGGCGTTCTACACTTTCTACCGTATAATGCCTCGAAAGGCACAGCCTTAATGCTGGTATGGTAGCTATTGTTGTAGGAAATTTCGATTAATGGTAGGCTCTTATCCCAACTACCACCCAAATCGATCGCACATGTACTTAGCATGTATCCCAACGTTTGGATAGTACGCTCACCCTGACCGTCCGTCTGAGGATGGTAAGCCGTACTAAAGTTCAACCGTGTGCTCAAGGATTTCTGGATAACTGATGGCAAATTCTTAATCGTTGCCTAATTGGAGTTGCGGCATGTATGCATAAGCAATATGAACCGTCTTTCTTATTTAATAATATAAAACCCTCAGAAGATTGAGTCAAGTTTTATGTGCCTATGTCTTAAAACCTACTAAATCAAGGTTTCGATTTTTCCATAATCGATATGGAGTTTTCATAATACTCTAGCCCACGGCGGGATATTAATCTTAGTTCTACCTGTCTTCCAGGAGGTAAGCAGGGGAAACTTTTGAGAAGATAATTAAGATACAAGGAGGCTATAGAGATTTTCCATATCTCAGGCTCCAGTTCAACCATCATTGTTCGTGTCAAATGAGTGACACCTTTATGTTATAAGTCCCCGAATTCCTTAATCAGGAACATTTACTTGAAAAAAAAATTCGATTTTTGGATATCTTCTTTGAATACTACTAGTCGACTTTAGTATAATATGATCGTTGGGATATCTTAGGGCTCCATGTATTAAACCTCCATGCTGATCAGACATGGAAATAATCTATGGGACACACTAGGATACGCCAATCCTCATATGACACTTTTATCAAACATAGTTTGGTATTCGCAGGCGATAGAAAACAATGAGAAAAATAATTAAAATAACATATGTTGTCGTACTCTATGCGAAGAAAGAGTACTTTTAGATTTTCGGAGGTATTCCTTGCCGATACTAGAAGCATCGTTTACTATGGTTTCCTTGGTAAGTTATACCTTGTGAATGATAATAAAAACTTTGCTAAGTTTATTGTTCACGAAGATTTATTATTGCCTGTATTAAAACAGGATACTTAGCAGAAATTATTATTGATAAATGATAAGGAAGCTTATTGTACAAGTGCTTATATTTAATTTGAATGGAGATTTTCACAAACTAGGCACCTAGCTCAGTTGGTTAGGCGCGCGAAAGGGTGCGGCCGGCCTAGACCCAGGTTCGAATCCGGGGACGGCCAGTTCCACCATTTTTTTATGTTTAATATTAATTACGCGTACAGATACCTGTAATTATGAGAGTTGTCTCTTAAGGAGTCTTGATAATTAATTGCTTCTTATCACCCACGATGTGGGCTTGACTTTTCGAGGCAACCATCGATTTTTATCACTATATTGAGTCCTTATGTATGCAACCAAAAGTTTGCTATAAGGGTGTTAGAAAGAGTGATTTCTAATAGATATTAAATATCAATATAGGATTTGTTGGAGCATTTTCTAAAGTAACATCGGTCACTCCCTACCGTGCATTCAATGACCGGAGTCTTAATCAAGTGGAGACAACAGTTCTCAACCTTTATCATTCATAATATATTTATATGTGCCAATATCAAAATAAGTTTCTGCATAACTGTTTGATAAGGAGAGGTACATATTATACTATTTTTATTCTGCACCATCTCTTGGGCGTTCATCCTGACAACTCGTGCATTTGTTCTCTTGGCCTACTCGGGCTTCTTCTGATTCCTAGGGCAGTTGGTCTTGATATGCCCCTTCTCGTTGCAACCATAACAGGTTGCATCTTTCAACTTCTTGCAATCCAGGGTTTTATGTTCCCTAGACTTGCAAATTCCACATGGTAGAGGCTGAGATTCAAATTTGCATTTCCCAAGATGGTATTTCTTACAGGTTTCACACCTGGTCTTCTCTCCCGACTGCTGGCTGTCTCTCTTAAACCCGGAACTCTTCTTATCTTCAGAGTTCCTCTTCCTATCGGAGGGATGGGAATTCTCATCCTCCCTTTTTCGCTTTCCGTCTTCCGAGACTTTGGCAGCCTTGTTTCTAACCACATCGAGTGTGAGAGATAGCGACAGATCTGCCACTAACCTGAATGTAGTAGGTCTTGAAGCCTTAACACTGGCTTTTATTTCTGGGGCTAAACCCCCTATGAAGCGAGCAATTCTCTTGGGTTCCGGTGTGATCAAATAAGGAACCAATCGAGACTTGGTATTGAAATTTGTAAGGTATGCTTGACAATCTAAGTTCTCCATGACTAATGTCAAGAATTCAGTCTCAATCTTCTCAACTTCATGTTGAGGACAATAATTTTCTTTGACAAGAGCAACGAACTGATCCCAAGTCATCTCGTACAAAGGGATCTTTCCCGTAGCTTGAATGAGAGACTTCCACCATGCTAGTGCCTCTCCCTTGAATGATTGGGATGCATACTTCACTACATCCCTCTCAGCGCATCCGCTGATATCCACAATAGTATCCATCTCGTCCAGCCATGTCATACAGTCAATGGCTCCTTTCTCCCCTGTAAAATCCCGGGGTTTACATGACACAAAGTACTTGTAGGAGCAACCTTTATCGCAGGGTCCTTTATTCAGTATGATTTGTTGAGACGGATCACTGTGATGGTTCGAGGAGCGACGATCGTCATCTCCATTTTTGGGATCATCTTTCTTGGGAGGTGGCTTGATGTGAGCTTCAGAGTGTGTTTTAGGCTTTGAAGGCTGTGTAGAGTGGGTCCTACTTCGAGTACCACTGTATTCCTCATACTGCCTATCCAATGCCCGTGTAACAGCGTCGTCTATGATCGCTTTTAATTCGGCACCTGTTAACGTAATCTGGGCGTTCACATTTGGCTCCACTGGATGGCTATTACCCTCGTCTGAGTTAGCCATTACAATTTAACTGTTGCAGAAAACAAGGGCAATAGTTTATTTGGGAGTTTATTATGGAATTGCCCCTTAGGGAAATTCGTTAACCATGGTAAACAGAGGCCACATTTGGTTAATTTATTTATCATGTTTATTTAGGATTTCTATAATAATTTATCCTAATTATAAAACAATAACAGTTTTATTTGTGGCACAAAAGGCCTAGTCTCGTGGACATTTTTATTTAACCTATGATTTCAAGGAATCATAACATTAAGGTATACTGGCACAATAGGCCTGGTCACAAGGACATTTATAAATTTTGCTCTATGATTTCAGAGAATCGAGGCATTAAGGTTTTAATAATAGCACAAATGGCCTAGTCGCGTAGACAAGTTTAATTTATAAGCCATGATTTCGGAGAATCGAGGCATTAAGGTTTTAATAATAGCACAAATGGCCTAGTCACGTAGACAAGTTTAATTTATAAGCCATGATTTCAGAGAATCAAAGCCTGGAGGTTTGAACCTAGTTCATTACCTTTTTCTGACAGGGAGTCATTGCTACCACTGTACTTTGGCTCATGTATAAATGAGCAAGGCCCGTAGGCATTTTATTACCACGTATGGTTAAAATATGATCATTTTAATTGATGATGTAAACCCAGGATTTAGGGATCATTAAACTGGGTTAGGAATCTTTTGAAGAATCCTTAATTACGTGTGTGATTCCCAACGAATCACATCTGTCAGGAGTGTTAACATATTTATAGATGTTAACAGGGATTCGAGTCTTTTAAACAGGTCTTACCATCTTGGCCCGGTCTTAAAACGACCCGAAGGCTAGGTTTCACTTTTAAGATTTTTATTAATATTTAACGCAGAAAAATTTCTGAATTGAACTGTTAATAGGGATCTGAATCTACATTGAGGAACTGCCATCTTGGCCGGTCTTAATATGACCCGAAGCTAGGTCTTGTCCTTTTAGATTTTTGCCCTTTTATTATAATGGTAGATCTTGCAAAAGGAATGTTATTAAGGATCAAAATCTAAATTGAGGAACTGCCATTTTGGCCGGTCTTAATATGACCCGAAGCTAGGTCTTGTCCTTTTAGATTTTGCCATTTTATTATAATGGTAGATCTTATAATATAGGAATGATATTTTTAACTTAATCGTTCCTTTGAAATTTAAACAAATATAGGGTTGCCCTAAATGGGACTTCAAAAGAATAATGTCGTCCTCGGAGGGACTGAATGATAAATATGTCCTTATAAGGACTATATACGGAAACGTTCTTCAGCAAAAGGAGTTTCTTATTCATTCAATTCCTGAATGTTTTCTCCGTGGTTGCACGTTTCATCTTGGTCGCGGTACAAAGCTCAGCATTTCCAGGCTCCAGATGTGGAGAATTCTTATTACAGCTTCTCTGCTTGGCGACGTATCAAATAAAAATTTGAAGTGAAATTTCCAGATTAGGATTGAGATTATTCCTATGTTAAGTCTAGACTCAGAAGTTTAGATATGTGCAATTGTGTAACTGAGATTAAACACAAAAGGCTAGTGTTTAATTCACTCAGTGTTGGCTCTGATACCAACCTGTCACACCCCGACTTTCCACGTGTCACCGGTGGGCCCGGTGGGGAGTATCGTGACGTGGTTGGCAACATAATAGTCAAACAACACAATATATATAAATGCACAGCGGAAGCAAAAGATAAATATTATTACTTTTCTGAATATAAAGTAATATTCAATATTACAACGGAAAGTAAAGGATCCACAGGTTGATCTTAAAACATATCATTTGTTCAACAGACTTTAGACTCCTAGAACTTTCAAGATTCCTTAGAACCGCCCTGAGCTTCCAGCCAATTACGTTCAGTACCTGTCACTTAACCCTTTTGGAAAATACGTCAGTTTTCACTGGTAAATACACTCAACCGACTCATTTTGGAAAATGATTGAAAATAGGTTTAGATGCACATGGCACAAAATATATTGACACTTTGATTAAAATGCACAGAGGCAAAATTAATCTTTTATACTTGGAACAATTATATTTATAACCTTGTATACAGATTTACATGTTCGTTGTACGTTCAGGGCCCGATGTAGAAACCGAGTCAAGATTAACAGACACGCCACAAGTATAGGCCCACAAGAGAGTGAGATACCGTTATTACTTAGTAACTGTCAGGTGTATGCCTACACCCCGTACCTAAGACGTGGCCATTTTATAATACAATGATGTCAAGGATATCCGGGACATGGTCATTAACCCCTAAGGCTTTTATTTCAAACAATACAGATTAAACCGGGTTACCTCAATAATTTAACCTTCATTAAGATTAAATATTCAATACCCGACCAAGCGGTATCATTATACCGTATTCCAAGCCCGTATAGGGAAAATAAGTTAAGAGTATTTACCTGAGCTAGCTCCTGTCTTAAAATAGCAAGAATCTAATAACTCAGCCGTAGTCACTTAAGTAAGCGTAGGTACAATTTACCGGAAAGCTCTAGTCTGGAATGATGGTATAAATAATTAATTAGAATGCTAACGGGTCTTTAATTAAGCCTAAGCTTAGACCGGTTAGTCTTATAGGAAGATACGGTTCGTACGCACTATTAAGCGAAGACCGGAGTAGAATGTGATTTAGACCCGACAAGTTTGGAGACTTGTATAATATGGGTAAACTAAACACCTTCTGGATTTTGAGATAAAACCGATAAGGTTTGACCCGTTTCGGCTAATTTATGTAAACTTGTTACATAAACCGAACCGAACGCGTAATAAGCGTAACGGGTATTCATTAGAGCCATCTACAGGTTTCCTAAGTTAATATGCTCCAAATATGTTGTGACATCAGTAGGATGTCTTTCGTTATGCCCCGAACTAATTTAAACACAAACTATGCCCCGTAGGGGTAGTTTGGTCATTTTAAAGTTTGTAAAAGAGTTTAATTGTTTAACTGAGATACAGGTCTGATGTAAACAGCAAACATACTCAATTTGATAAGTTATATCAGTAGGCTAAAGCTTATATGTGAAATTTATCATCTTTAACTAAACTATGCCCCGTAGGGGTATTTTGGTAATTTCACATAAGCCGAAAAGCTCAAAAACGAAGTCTGAGTTTATCAACCTTTGCTTACTGTTAGAATATCATAATTTGCCTCATATATCAGTAGGTATCAACCCGGGTATGTCCAATATGATCTTAAGACATACTATGCGCTAATAACGCTTAATAAGGCGATTAAAGGCCATTTCCGGGTTTGATACTTAAATCTGATATTTTTATATTTCCAGAAGGCTTAAAATAATTTATTTATCATATGTGATCAGTAGCAAAAGGTTTGGAGTCATTTAGATAAGTAAAACTCATTTTATGGCCCGTAAGGGCAAAACCGACAATTACCGGATTAAGCCTACGACTACTAGTTATGCTCAGCCTAAAATTAATTAAAAATCTTTAAAAATCCCAAAATAATATATTACATCAGTGGGTAAAATATTTGATATCAAAAAGTATGTTTAACTAGGCTATACGCTAATTACGCCATTTTGTTAACATAAAGCTTCAATTTAGCGACAATGAGCATAACTCTTAATCTACAAGTCGAACTGATGTCAAACTTTGCATACAAGTTTATATATCAGTAACTAAGGTTTCTACACTTTTACATTTTCATAAATCATGTTTTAAGGTAATAAGGGCATAATGGTCAACATATGAGCAGTTAACGGAATCATGCTTATTAATCGGATAACTAATGAACCGAGGTGTATAATCACAGAGGGTTATACTTGCATGTAACCTGGTCCAAATGAAGCTCTAAGGTATTTCTAAAACATACCTAAACGGGTCAGAACTGAAAGTCAAAGTGAAAGTCAAACTATGGGACTTTCGGTTCCGAACCGGGTCTAAACAGGAAATAGTCGGGTTGAACATGTTTAGACATGTTCTTACACTAATTATTAAGTTATAACAATAATCAAACAGGTTATATATGTTCTAGATAGCTAATTATGCATAAATGACATTTTAAGCATTATGTTGACTTTTTAAGTAAAGGTTTGACCCGACATTTGACCTGCTTAGGATGGTGATCAGGGGAAACCCTTTTGGGGTTTTATTACCCACATAAATACCATCCTATAACTACTTTTAATTCGAGATATGATTGAGTCATTAGTGACTAATCTCGAAGTCAAACCGTAATTACGACGGTTTGACTTTTAGCTAATTAACCAAGCTAAAAGCAATTAGAGAAAGATTAGAACACTTACTGAGGTCCTATGCACGAGATATGACCACTATGAAGCAAGCTTGAGCTCCAGAAATGATCCTCAATGCAGGAGATGGTGTGAGGAATTGTTGTGACTTTGGAGTGCCTTATATAGTGGTTTCACCCACCATAAGTGATTGACAACCAAGTCTACCATCAACCACAATCATCCAACACTTGTTACTAGTGTGTAGGGGTGATTTTAGGGGCCAATTGAATGTGAAAAATCGATCAAAGTTGCATCCAAGTTCAATGTGCAGACAAAGAATCAAAGAAATCAAGTTTCTGTCCAGATATGGCAGTCGCGTAGCGAGACTGCCTGAGCTTATAAGCTCGCGCTACGCGAGCCCCTATGATCATCCAACATACTTTTGTTTATTGCAGTTTAGGTCCCTGGCTCTTCAAACTTCGTACAGACACTTGTTTATTGCGATATGGACCCTCAATATTGATCTATAAGGGCCTCAAGATATATACCCACTTCGTTAAGTCCCCGGGTAACTTTATTGTTACCCGAAAAGGCCTAATTTTCAACGTTGACGCTTTAACCCCTCGCACACGAATTCGATCATAACTTTCTCATACGTTAACGAAACTTTATGAAATTTGAACCGTGCATTCTAGTGAGCATAATTAACATTTACAAAGCTTCGGGTTTGTCAAAAGTTCACTCAGAGGTATATCTTTGAACATGTTGACACATTTAACCCCTGTAGTTTGTAATCTCTCACCTTTAGCTTCGTATGATCCATGATTTATTCGTTTGAAGGTATGAGCATCGTGTAGGGTTAATGTACATTATATTTATTCTCAGTTGACACTTAGAATACGTATTTTCACATACTTTTCATGTTTGTCAACTTTAGTCCTTCTATAATATTTCCTTCACACGTTTAAACATTTGACACGTGTCTACACATTATAGAACGTGAATTTTCGAGGTGTTACACCTTGGGGAGATCCAGTGTTGTTTGTAAAGAAAAAGGATGGTTCAATGAGAATGTGTATCGATTATAGAGAATTGAATAAGGTTACAATTAAGAATCGATACCCATTACCTAGGATTGATGATCTATTTGATCAACTTCAGGGGGCTAGATATTTTTCTAAGATCGATTTACGCTCCGGATATCATCAATTGAAGGTACAACAAGAAGACATACCTAAAACTGCTTTCAGAACTAGGTATGGTCATTATGAGTTTACAGTCACGCCCTTTGGGTTAACGAATGCACCTGCTGCATTCATGGACATGATGAATATGATCTGTAAACCATATTTGGATAAATTTTTAATTGTTTTCATAGACGATATACTTATTTATTCCAAAAGTCAGACAGAGCATTGTGAACACCTTCATGCATTCTTAACTTTGTTAAGAAAAGAAAAGCTTTATGCCAAATTCTCAAAGTGTGAATTTTGGTTAAAGGAAGTGCAATTCTTAGGACACATGGTGAATCACGAAGGTATTCACGCAGATCCTGCTAAGATAGAAGCAATTACCAAATGGAAGGTTCCACAAACAACAATGGAAATAAGAAGTTTTATAGGTTTAGCTGGGTACTATAGACGGTTTATTAAGGATTTTTCCAAGATAGTTGTTCCATTAACTAAGTTAACCTGTAAAACCATTAAGTTTTGAATGGGGACCAAAGCAAGAAGAAGCCTTTAGAATATTGAAGCAGAAATTAACAAATGCACCAATTTTAGCATTACTCGAAGGAACAGAAGATTTTGAAGTATATTGTGATGCTTCAAAATTAGGATTCGGATGTGTGTTGATGCAGCGCAAGAAGGTAATTGCGTATGCCTCTCGGCAGTTGAAAAAGCACGAGGAGAATTATACGACTCATGACTTAGAATTAGGAGCCGTAATTTTTGCCCTTAAGATTTGGAGACATTATCTTTACGGAAGTAAATTTACTGTCTACACAGACCACAAAAGTTTAAGATATATATTTGGGCAAAAAGAGTTAAACATGAGACAAAGGAGATGGATGGAAATCCTAAGTGATTACGACTGTGATATTCAGTATCACGAAGGAAAGGCAAACGTAGTTGCAGATGCCTTAAGTCGTAAGTATTATGAGAAACAACGACGAGTTCGTGCTCTCAGACTAAATCTACAAATAGATTTAATGGAACAATTGAAGAATGTTCAAGTTACAGCAATCAAGGATGATGCTGAAGGAATGAAAGGACGAATGAAGGAATTAGAACAAGGAGCAGATGGAATTTGGAGATTCCATAAAAGTAGAATTTGGATACCTAAGCAGGGAGATTTAAGACCTAAGATTTTAGAAGAAGCTCATAAATCTAGGTATACTATGCACCCAGGAAACAATAAAATGTACCAAGATTTAAGAAAGAATTTCTGGTGGATAGGCATGAAAAAGGATATAGCACGATATGTTTCTAAACGTCTTACTTGTTCACAAGTTAAGGCAGAACATCAGAAACCCTCAGGTCTACTACAACAATTAGAGATGCCTGTATGGAAATGGGAACTTATAACAATGGATTTTGTTACTAAGTTACCCAAAACCAGAAAAGGTAATGATGCGATTTGGGTAATTGTGGATCGATTAACCAAATCAGCTCACTTTCTACCAATGAAAGAAACCTTTAGCATGGAAAGACTGGCTAAATTGTATGTAGATGAAGTTGTATCCCTACATGGAGTCCCACTCTCCATTGTTTCGGATAGGGATGGTCGTTTTACTTCTCATTTCTGGAAAAGTTTCCAGCAAGCTATGGGAACTCGACTCAATCTGAGTACTGCATATCATCCCCAAACAGACGGACAAAGTGAACGGACAATCCAAACTCTGGAAGACATGCTCCGAGCATGTGTAATAGATTTTGGTAGAAATTGGGATGATCACTTACCTCTGATTGAATTCTCCTACAATAACAGTTATCATTCAAGTATTAAAGCTGCTCCATTTGAAGCACTGTATGGAAGAAAGTGCAGAACTCCAGTATGTTGGGCAGAAATAGGAGAAAATCAATTATCAGGTCCGGAGATAGTACAAGAAACGACCGACAAGATTACTCAAATCAAGGAAAGATTGAAGACGGCTCGAGATCGCCAAAAGAGTTATGCAGACAATAGATGCAGGCCGTTAGAATTCCAAGTAGGAGATAAAGTACTATTGAAAGTTTCTCCTTGGAAAGGAGTAGTTAGATTCGGAAAGAAAGGAAAGTTAAGTCCAAGGTACGTAGGACCATTTTCAGTAATCCAACGTATAGGACCAGTTGCTTATCGGTTACAACTACCCGAAGAATTAGC
>JARYGA010044802.1:0-34906 GCA_030545235.1 Helianthus tuberosus
TCATAATAAATCTGCAATGTGAGTCATTCTCTTTTTATCAAATTTGATTTCAAAAGCATGTTTATTTCAAAGGTTATAATTACAGTGATTAAGTTTATGTAATCACCAAGTTACAGCTGGTATGTGGGGTTTTGTATACATTACTTGATAATCTTCACCAGTGGACAATGAGTTAGCCAAGGGGTGATATGACCATAGTCACAGACACCATTGGACTAATGGGCCAATGGGTCGAGTGACAAATACTGTGGGTAGTTGGTTTGATATCTGAAACATTGTAATCTCTCTTAATACTGTAAATTATAACAAACGAGTCGTTTTAGTAAATAGAATGATTCACTCAGTATTTCCCGCTGACAAAACCTTTTTCAAACATGTTTCAGGTGATCTGTTGTGATCCAGGAAAAGTGCCGTGAAGCACTACAAGCTTAAGGAAGTGGCTCAGTATAAAAATAAGGAAACATGTTTTGTAAAATAAAAGATTTCTTCGTGAAATCTCAAGATTGTAAATTACCGGGTTTTATCCCGAGTTGTGAAATAAAATAATCGGGAAATATTTTAAGTTTTAAAAGGATCCTGAAGAAAATTCCGCTGTTAAATAAATACCACGGGATTTTCTGTCCCGCGGCTCCTGAAACGGGTCAAACCGGGTCAGGGGCCATGACAACTATGTTCTTTGTAACATTGGGTGGCATATCCTTCATTGGGGTTGTTAGTATTTTTAAAGAGTCTGGGGACGTTGCCCTTGATAATGCCACATATGATTGACCATGGCTGAATACTGGCTCAGGAAGGTATACCCCGATCTTGTTAAGTGATTGGCCTTGGCTTTTGTTAATTGTCATGGCATAGCATAGTTTTATCGGAAACTGTTTTCTTTTGAAAGTGAAAGGTAGTTCCGTATCTGTGTGTGTTAGAGATATACGTGGTATGTACACACGGTGGCCAATTGCAATACCAGTCATTATCTGTGCCTCAATCACTCTTGGAAGCAATTGTGTAATTATCAATCTTGTGCCATTGCACAAACCAATTGTTTGATTGATGTTACGTATCAGCATAACTGGTGTGTTTACTTTTAGCTCTAATTGATGTGGCGGTAGTTCACTAAAATTCGGCAAGTTCAAATACTCTGTCGGGTAAAGCATTTCAATATCACCATGGCTTCCTAAGTTGGGTATTATTGTGTCAGTGCTGAGATACGTCTTACTATTCCCAGGGATGCATGCAAGAACCATGTTATTAATCTCTTGAGCAGTTTCATTTTTAGGACAAACAATTGCTTTGTTGTAAAGAATCTCACCTGTCGGATTCTCCAAAGTGGCCTTCTCATAGATGAACTGAATAAGCTCTTGAAGTGCATCATCACTATAAGGTATGACATAGTCTAATGGGATCTCGATGTTTCTAGTGTTTAAGGGATCATTAACGTCTGGAGTTCCCAATTTCCCGTCACCTACATCAAGTAACCATGATGAGAACATTGCAATCTTGGCTCTGTGATTTGTGTCTAGATTCGTACTTTGTAAGCGCATGTTTTCTGTCAACTTGTACACTTTGAAATGTCTCCATAGATATGATCTTGGAAGAGACGATGATAAAATTTTATTTTTTGAAGCCTTTGGTATTACTGGCAAAGTTTGCCGGAAGTCACCGCCAAGTAATATGGACTGACCTCCGAAAGGTTCATGAGGTTTGTTCAGCAAGTCTTTAAGTGTTCTGTCAAGTGACTCAAAGCATCTACGATCATTCATAAGTGCTTCGTCCCATATTATGAGTGTTGTTTCTGTTAGCAACTGAGCTAGATGAGTGTTTTTGTTTATGTAACAGGTTGACTGATCTGTTAGATTTAACGGTATCTTAAATCGTGAATGAGCCGTTCTACCAGCAGGAAGCAACAAAGATGCAATACCGGATGCAGCCACTGCTAGCACAATTTTACCTTCAGAGCGTAAGGCCGAGATGATAGTAGTCCATAAGAATGTCTTGCCTATTCCACCATGGCCATAAACAAAGGCCTTTACTTGCTCTTTTCGTTTTAATGTCGACAAAACATAATCGTATATGTTCTTTTGTTGTGGATTGAGAACAGACCATGATGACATATGTTCAATTGCAAGTTGTTGCCTGTCGTAATTTCTTTCTTCCATCAGTAATCTATTTGTCACCGATGCAACAACTGTTGGACTTGGCATTGGCAACCCTAACTCCCACAATGATGAAGACGATTCAGTGCGTAATAATAATTCAAGCTCATACAAAACATATTGCATCTGGTCATCATGGTTTAAGAGATGATATCTATGCACAACGTCATCAGCCATTCTATGCCAATGCATATCCCATAATTGTTTAGGGTTTGACACCTCACAATATAAAAGCATGTGTATGAATAGGTGTCGTAACTCAGAAGCAGTAGCCTAAGCGGCAGCCTCATTGAAGGTATATGACCATTCCCTATCATCACCTAGTAATCCAAGCCTTTCGCATGCAACACGGTATGTTGAGCATACTTCTCCTGAAACTGTGCGAATGTCCTCGAAGGATCGACAACCTTTCTGGTGTGGTAGCAATAGACGTAGATAGAAAGTTTCACCACACGTTGGGTGTACATAGATAAGTCTCCCAATCGCTGGTGTTCTGTTTGTTATTCTACGTATCCACGTCTTACCTGAGGCATCCCATCTATACTCTATACTCTGATAAAAAGTCAACGTAAGTCAGATGTCGTCCACTCTCGTCAATACAATTGTTGTAAAGCCATTCTGTTAAGGTAGTACGCCTTGATAACGGGTTTCTAACAATGTTTTGCAATTGCTCATTGTCCCTGAAAGTTACACTTTGCATTTCTTGCAAGTGAACAACTAAAACTTGTACTGCAGGATTCCTTTGATGACTGTGGAAATCAAGAATTCTCCAGGCTGACTCATGTGGACATATGAATCTCCTGTCAACATAGTTTTTAATCTCGTCGATTTCAGACGTAGTGTCACCTTCAGTATCACCAGAAGAAGAAGGTTCTTTACTAATGTTAAAACGAATACGATCAGAGCCCTTTGATATGTACTTAAAGAGGTACTTTATCAACATGCTCCACCCGCAGTACTCTACATTTATGTGTGCTTGGAAGTGTAACAGTAGGGTGCGGTTGTATGGGACAACATACCTGTTATCAAGAGCAACACCATCTTTGATAACAGTATTTCCAGTAAACTACCTTTTATAATGTGCATATCCGTTCTCGTCAATCATACTACTTTGTTGATAAGCCTTTGGAAAGTTCTTAGAGCACATACCAAGTGACATACATGGCGCGTTGGGTCTAACAGTACCGCATGGTCCATGTATCATGAAGTTAGTAACAATCTTATGTAGCTCTGGGTCCATTTCAGGATCTGGAATTTCTGCTGGAATATACTTATCAACGTGAGTAGCGTCAGGTATCTTATTAGATTCGCTTACCCATAATAATAAATGACAGTGCGGTAGACCCCTCTTCTGAAATTCTATCGTGTATAAATCTGTAGTAACTTTCCCAAATCGCCTGTTATTACGAAGAAAGTTGAAAAATGAGACAACTTAATATGGAAAACGCGAGCTATGATATCTGGACGGTCTTGCGCTTTAAGTATCGGATACTTAGTTAAATATCTACGAATTTCAGGCCAATTAACATTACATGTAAAAGTGATGAAGTATTGAGGATTTCCATGTACTCTACAAATCGCTAACGCATCCTGATAATGTTTGTACATGTATCGTGGACCCCCCGTAAATGATGAAGGTAGAATAGTACGTTTTCCTATATCACGCCCCTCAGTATCACCACGGCGAATAGCATCATGTATGCCTTTCAATACGTCACTTCTTAGAGAACTTTGATTACGTCTGTAATATTCTAGCCTATTCTGCTCTATACACACATAGGCATCAACCAGATATTGCTGGAACAGACGTCCCCCTCGCAGCAGTAATGTGTAGACATTAAGACGATCATGAAGTTGATAACTATAGAACATAGTCATAGACATATTTTTTTCTTCTTTTCCGGAAACACCAGAAAGACGTAAGTCAGGGGACCAACCACTCTCACCGTAAATAAACAACAAAGGATACTGCAAAGCCATGTATAACGGATGAAGATTGCTTATTCGTTGAAGACCAGTAGTCTTATGCCGAATAACAATGTCATATCCATCAGAATTGGGGTCCTGGTCGGTGACAATCGCACCAATGCAATCAGGGCCAGGTCTATCATAAGACAAACAGTTATATGAATTGTACAAACGAATTGAAAACGAAGGAAAGTTAGATGAAAGAGTCAAATCTCTAGCATTTCTGAACAACCTCACCAGTTTATTACATCCGTCAAGGGCTGTAAGAATTGTAGAAACAACATTAACACTTAACTGTGAACGAATAGTGCCATCAAAGAATCGAAGCCTGTTCACAATTTCGTTGTCAGTATCATAGATATACATCTGCAGAAATCTTGGTGGTTCATTACCTGTGGGACATAATGAACCCAACGAATGATAAACCTGGCCCTCAACCTTAAACACATATGGCGCAGACCCAATATTAACAGAATCATCTACTTTGCCACCGAAAGAAGTCATTGAGAACATAGAGTTATAAGCACGTATGTTTGCTAGAAAGTCTGGTCGACCAAACAAATCAATGAAAACCGACAAAGGATGATTAGGAGGCGGAAACTTTACACGTCCAGTTTTACAACATTGGTTATATCGAAGATGACGGGTGGTAGATGTTGCTACTATACGTTTATCAAACCAAAAAAAAGCACCGCAATGCTCACAAATATTAGTACAGTCGCCATTGTCCAAATATAAGGAACGATCAGAAGAAGTAGCATCAACCGATGAAGAGACCCTAGTACGCTTATGTGATGATGACATCTTAAAATACAACTAAATATATCATAATAGTAATACGATAATAGTATTAACCTCTAGCATATATGCATATCCAGACGGAAAGTTAGGAAAAATGCTAGTCAACAACAAAAGAAACAAACAAAACTTTAGTAGGGCATAAAGCGTAACTTCCTTAACACGTACCTTAAAAGTACAGTAACAAACTTTAGATAATCTTCAAACGATCCCAGCCACCTAAAAAAAGGAAAAAGTTAAAAAGTTGTCCATAGAATGCTAAGTTCTACACATTGACAATTTCAATAGCATGCAATGATACATATATGAACATAGGATTCTAAATTTGACTTATTTAAGAGCAAATGATACATAACGTACAAAATCCATTGTTGAAGTACTTAATCTGATGCTTTTTTTGATAAAGTCGCAAGGATTAATTGGGAAATAATTAAAGTGTTATGAAAGGGAAATTGCATGATATCTATCACACATATATCCTATGGCTTGGGAAAGAGGCTAAGGGACTTGAGAAATATATATTTAAATTATCACTTTTCGCAACTTATTTTAAGACACTTGTTTAACTATAATAGTAATATGTCGTTGAGATGTTCAACATCAAGTGCTTGTTAGATATGAGATGATTTCTCTCTTATATGGAGTATAATACTAACAACCTAGCTGATATATAACAACCTATATGCTTTTCGAATGTTTTTGATATCTATAACCAAATAGCCAATTTAGAGAATACATATATAATTTCAATATATTCTATATTAATAGTGCAATAAACCCCACACATCACGACAGCGAGAACTCGGTCGGTTTCAATGCACTTGATGCGGTCGAGTAGTCGACCTTGGCTACAACGTTTGGTGCCACGGTGATTGGCACGTCATTCATTTACGTTAAAAAAATTGTATGTTTGAATTTTACATTAATATTCATCAAATGAATGCATATATCTTGATTTGTTATAAAGTGATAATGAAAGAATACACTTGCGCAGAAAGGATCAAAATAAATCAATTTATGTTTTTGAACACTTAATTTACAGTTTTTCTTTAGTAAGGGTTGTTTTTTTTTACGTAATATAAAAGATTTTATAAAATTTAAAGTTTTAACCAAAATCCAAATACGGTTTTCATACTAAACTAATTACAATAAAAGTCAAACTTTAAATGCAATTAATCAAATTAAATTAACCAAAAAGAATCAAAATAAGCAAAATTACTGTATTGTGGATTCATGGGGTTACTTGGTTAAGTTGGTTTTCTTGTTCATTGCATTTTTTTAAAATTTTACAAATGTGTATTTATAAGGTTTAAAGGATTATAAAGTTTATTAACTGCCTCATGATTAAGAATTAAAAGATACCTTTCTAAAATACTTGTTATTCTGAAAACAACCCACTTTATGTTTGATTCTGAATTGGAATAAGAAGCAAAGTGGGAATTTCTACATTATTTAAATTGTAAATGTAATATGTTGACCATAGTTCTAGAAAGAGCTGGCTTTGTCACTCTACTCTTTTTTATGTCTGTGACATGTTTTCAGAACCAGATCGGACATTGAACCGGTCATCTTACCGGTTCACTGGTCACACCGGTCGGACCGGTTGGACCGGGTTAATAAACCGGATGACAAAATTTAATTTAAATATTAATATATATAAAACATGCTACCCTAATTCTATTTCACTCCTACATATTATTAAAATGGCACATATTAGGTTTACTTTAAGATTTAGAAAAGCCAAAAAATACATATTACAGAATTGAGAAATACCCATTTTAAAAGCCCAGTACTAAAATAAGTTTTTAACAATACTATTTTATATTAGGGTTAAAAGTCATCTAGGTTGTCTTCTCTAAATTGCCGCCGTCAACCCCAAAGCAAAAATGGAACCTCTCCCTTTTCTCTACAGGAATCAAGATAGAAGGTGAGTAAAGTCGTCGTCCACCTTAAAGCCACAAACAGCCCCAAACAACTTCTCTAGAAAGCCGTCATACATCCCAAAGCTCCACTCTTCACTTTACCGATTCTGCCGGCCCAACTGCTGATGTTTACCGGTTATCCGGTCTAGCCGCCGGCCATGGGTTCAACCGGCTGGCTACGTATTGAGGCGATCCAACTCTATGAACCGGACCGGTCAAGGCTGCGGTCCATGGTTCAACCGGTCGAACCGGCCTGAAGATGTCGATGAAATTGTTGCGGCCGGGATCCGGAGTCTTTACCGGGCCGGTTCAGGCCATAAACCCGTTTCAACATTAGGCCGGCGGTCTGGCCGGGAGCCGGGCGATCGGGCCGGGCGGGTCGTCGCTTATGGTTGAGCTGGTTAGGTTTTTTTTCTTTTTTCTTTAAATTCCTTTTTTTCTCCGGCGGTCATCTCCTGTCGCCATTTCCGGCACCTTCTGTGGCCGTTTCCGGCACCGTCTTCCTCCATGTTAACCGTCAACAAATCTGCTCTTCAAATGGACTCTCTCTCTCTACATGCCCTCGGGTCCAGTTAGATCAGAAAGTCTCTCTACATGACCTGGGGTCCAGTTAGATCAAAAAGGGTTTTCGGTGTGGTTTCAAAAATCTGAATTTGGTTCGACCCAAATAAGCCAAAAAACCTTCCGGAACCGTTGAACTGATTCACCTGTGACGAAACGAAAGAGGCGGAAGGGGTGTAAAAGTGAAAGTTACTTTTGGCCGGCGGAAATCGTAACTGTTTCGCCGGAGACCCAAGCATCATGCGCAGATGTATAAATACAATTTCATGCACTTGCACGGTTTTGGATATTTTTATTTTTGAATTTTTGAAGTGTTCTACATTTTATTTTGTTAATAAAAATTAGGGTTCAAGACAGGGAAGAAATTGATACCTGATGATGATGACAGGAGCAGTGCAGAAGTTGAAACATCTAGAAGAAGAAGAAAAGAAATGAAAGAAAAATAGTGTATTTTAACATGTTAAAAGAGAAAGGTAGATTCATTCAACCGTGCGATGCATATAGGTTACAAATACATATAGGTTACATTATAATTTATATTATCGTGTCAAATACATAGATTCATTCAACCGTGCGATGCATATGTTTTTGAAAACCTTACTTTTTATTATTAATTATTTAACGATACATCAATCCGTGTAATTACATGGTTGTAACATAATAACTATAAATAATTAAATAATAATTATCTACAAGAGAGAAGGAAAAAATAAGAAGTGGATAGCCTAGAATAATAACTTTTCACAAAAATTTTGTTTTATTGTACAGAAAGTCTAATTACAGATTTTTTAGTGTTGTAGGTCCGGCTAGGGGAGGATCTAGTCGCCTAATCCTTGTATACAAACTAACCCGGTTGTGCGGAATCCAACCGAGATAGCAAACCGAGATTGAACACAACAATGATAGTATGGACACGAGATTCAACGATTAACACCTATGTATTAATACTTGAAAATCAGTTACAGCACAAGGTTTACAAATGTATTCTGTAAACTCTCTCAAACTCTCTCGTGTGTGTTCTGTGTGCTCTCATGTTTCTGTTCTGTCTTCAGCCTATTTATAGCCACAACAATGACGAAACAGAAGCAGGTCGACGAAACACAAATTGTTGTCGACGAAACACATTAAAATATCTTCAAAGTCGACGAAACAAGTGTGTTTCGTCGACATATATGTTGTCCGGCCCAGGTTTAGTTACGGCCCAACTGAAATAGCCCAACATGCATTCTATCTTGAGGTTGATTGGCCCAAGCTTCTGTTATACGTACAGAATTCAACAAATATGCAAATTGTAGAGTTTAGTCAACTTATGACATCATCATGACATCATCATGATGATGTCATGATGATGTGGCAGCGGGAACCGGCTCGCGGCGCTTCGTGCTTCGCGTGTCGAACTCTGGGGCGCACGACGGAGGAATGTCGTGACGTCGGGCTTGAGCCGAACCTAACCGGGTCGAACCGAACCGAGTTGAACCGAACCGAGTCGCGACCACATAATATGTATCAACAAACTCCCCTTTGGACGCTACTCGTGAGGTTCATCTTCCATGTCTTCTAAGTCGGAGGATCTTCAAAGTCTTCACGTCTTGTAAGCAGAAAGTGTATCAACAAACTCCCTTTTCATTTAGGAAGTGTGTTAACAAACTCCCCCTTAACATAAGCTCTCCTTTGAGTTATGCTCGTGAATCTTTTGATCTTCAATACTTGAGATCCTTGCGGTGTTGATGATGGTCAGCGGCAACTCGATCATCTTTATCTCTTGAGTGCCTTCAAGTCGTGTCTTCATTCCGAAGCTTGTCAACGAACATGTTCTCTTCGCCTTTAGCATCTGCACATGCAAGAAATCTAAACGCATAATGAGAACAACTGCTTGGAATATAGTTAACATTAAACAAACGACACACATGTGACCATGTTTTCAACTACCGTCCGACAGTTTGAAAGTTTAACAAAATTTATCAATTCTAGTTTTTAACTTTCAAAACTTGCAAATTTTGACTGTTTATGAAGATTTAGTCGATTTGGTTTTCAACCAGGTTTCAGGCAACGAAGACTCGAGTTCCAACATCGTACAATCGAAAATCAGATAGAAATAAAATCTTTTTGGCTTTTAGAAAGTTTATAATAAAACACACCTAAAATCTTTTTGGTATTTTGAATGTTTCAAATTTAAAGACTGAAAGCAGTAAATAAATATATACAGAGATGCAGAAACTAAGAAAAGTAAATATATACAAGCATTCTTTTTGCGAGTTTCGAGGGTAAGAGAATCATATCAGTGTACGGTCATGCCAAAACGCTCTTGTTGTTCTATTAGTTAACATTTAGATAAGCATCCTATAACAATTATCGGTATTGTTGTCCACTTAAGCTCAACTTATCAGATGTAATCATGGCGAGGGGATACGTTAAGTTATGATTTATACTTACCGACCGGTGTTCATCCACATCATGACACATTCCCGTATCAAGGTATGCACGAGGGTTCATCTTACCGGTGAGTATACTGATTATCATCTGTTTGACCGTATATGATGTGAGATTCTCACTTATTTTGATTGACATTGTGAAGTTTGTCTCGCAGTCTTTCAAAGGAGAAGCCTTAGCCTGGTGGAGATCTTTGATCCAAGCCACAGGGAAAGTCCCGTTATACAACATGACCTGGGAACAGTTCATGGCACTAATCAAGGAGAATTTCTGCCCTCAACATGAGGTTGAGAGAATTGAATCTGATTTCCTGGCGCTGGTCATGAAAAATCTGGACTGTCAGGCCTACCTTACTACTTTCAATACCTTGTCAAGGTTGGTCCCTTATTTGGTGACTCCGGAGCCTAAACGTATAGCTCGTTTTATCGGGGGTTTGGAACCAGAGATCAAAGCAAGTGTAAAGGCCTCCAGACCAACCACTTTTCGGTCAGTAACGGACATATCGTTATCTCTGACCTCCGATGCTGTCAGGCTGAGGTCACTGAGGAAAACTGATACCGAGAAGAGAAAGCGTGAGGATGACAACTCACGGCGTTCAGACAAGAAGCAGAAGGGTAGCAATGACCAAAAGAAGGGGTCAGGATTCAAGAAAGATGGTCAGCAGACGGGTGAAAAACCCAGATGTAAAATTTGCAGGAAGCACCATTTTGGAAAGTGCAAACTTGACTCAAAATCCCAATACCAGCCAAGGCCTTGTGGGATTTGCAAGTCTACGGAACATAAGACCCTGGAGTGCAAGAAGATAAAGGATGCAACGTGTTATAGTTGCAATGAAAAGGGGCATATCAAATCCAACTGCCCAAAATTTACAAGGAAGAATGAAGAGGGGAAGAAGACCAATGCGAGGGTCTTCAGGATGGATGCTAAGGAAGCCGTCAAGGACGACAACGTTATAACAGGTACCTTTCTCGTAAATGATGTTTATGCGAGAGTGTTATTTGATTCAGGCGCTGATAAGTCGTTTGTAGATAATAAGTTTAGTGAATTGTTGAAACTACCTGTTAAAACTTTAAGTGTGAAGTATGAGGTGGAACTAGCAGATGGCACTTTAGAAACCGCTTCAACCTTATTAGATGGATGTTTCATATCCATTAGGAATCACTTTTTTCCCTTGTCCCTACTTCCTTTAAAACTAGCCGGTTTCGACATAGTTTTGGGTATGGACTGGTTATCTCATAACCAGGCCCAGATTATTTGCAATATGAAGCAAGTGAGGATCAAGACTTCGTCTGGTGAATCACTTACTATCCAGGGAGATACCCAGTATGGGCTGCCCGAGAAAATGTCTATACTCAAAGACTCTAAGTGTTTGAAGAAGGGCTGTGTCATATACATGGCACAAGTGATTATTGATGAAACGAAACCCAAGATTGGAGAGATCCCAGTCATTTCTGAATACCCCGAAGAACTACCTGGTTTGCCACCGGATAGACAAGTGGAATTCAGAATCGACATTATTCCTGGATCAGCACCAGTTGTAAGGGCGCCTTATAGGTTGGCACCAACAGAGATGAAGGAATTAAGGACGCAGCTAGATGATTTGCTAGCTAAAGGTTTCATCAAACCTAGTTCGTCTCCTTGGGGAGCACCAGTTTTATTTGTCAAGAAGAAAGATGGATCGATGCGACTGTGCATCGACTACCGTGAGCTTAATAAGGTTACCATCAAGAATAGGTATCCTTTGCCCAGAATCGACGATCTGTTCGATCAACTTCAAGGGGCAAGTTACTTCTCAAAGATTGACTTGAGGTCAGGCTACCATCAATTGAAAGTTAGAGATGAAGATGTGCACAAAACAGCATTTAGGACTCGTTATGGTCATTACGAGTTCCTAGTGATGCCTTTTGGGCTCACTAATGCACCAGCCGCGTTCATGGATCTCATGAATCGCGTTTGCAAGCCGCACTTAGACAAATTCGTCATCGTCTTCATCGACGACATTCTCATCTACTCAAAGAACCAAGCTGACCATGAGAAACATCTTCACTGCATACTGGAACTACTTCATAAAGAGAAGCTCTATGCCAAGTTCTCAAAGTGTGAATTCTGGCTTCGAGCAGTCCAATTTCTTGGACATGTTGTTAGTGAGCGTGGTATCCAGGTAGATCCCGCTAAAGTTGAATCTGTCATGAATTGGCATGAGCCAAGGACGCCTACAGAAATTCGTAGCTTCCTAGGTTTGGCAGGATACTATAGGCGATTCATTGAAAACTTTTCAAGGATTGCTGCACCCCTGACTTCGCTGACACGTAAGAAGATTAAGTTTGACTGGGGTCCTAAGCAGCAGGAATCCTTTGACATTTTGAAACAAAAGTTGAGCAATGCTCCGGTACTAACATTGCCTGATGGAGTAGAGGAGTTTGTAGTTTACTGTGATGCATCACACACCGGGATGGGATGTGTGCTTATGCAGAAAGGCAAAGTCATTGCCTATGCTTCACGTCAGTTAAAGGTGCACGAAAAGAATTACACCACCCACGACTTGGAGTTGGGTGCCGTTGTATTCGCACTAAAACTGTGGAGGCACTACTTATATGGAATCAAATGTGTGATCTATTCTGATCACAAGAGCCTTCAACATCTGTTCAATCAGAAGGACTTGAACATGAGGCAACGCCGTTGGATGGAAACTCTGAATGATTACGATTGTGAAATAAGATACCATCCCGGCAAGGCGAATGTAGTCGCCGATGCCTTGAGTCGGAAAGAAAGAGTGAAACCCATCCGAATCAATGCCAAGCGCATGGAAATAAAGAACAGTTTAATGGAAAGGTTGTTAGCTGCACAGAAGGAAGCTGTGTTGGAAGCTAACTATCCTAAAGAAAAGCTAGGAGTAACTGAGGAACAGTTATCTCTTAGTAAGGATGGAATTCTTAGATTAAATGGACGGATATGGGTTCCGATTTTTGGGGGACTCCGTGATATTATCCTCCAGGAAGCCCACAGCTCTAAATATTCTGTTCATCCTGGAGCTGATAAGATGTACCAGGATCTTAGGGCAAATTATTGGTGGATAGGCTTGAAGAAGTCTGTAGCTACCTATGTAGCTAAATGCTTGACGTGTGCGCAAGTCAAGGCAGAACATCAAAAACCGTCAGGTTTGCTACAACAACCTGAACTCCCTACTTGGAAGTGGGAAATGGTAACTATGGATTTTATCACCAAGTTACCTAAGACAAGGAAAGGAAATGACACCATCTGGGTGATAGTTGACCGACTGACTAAGTCAGCACATTTCCTACCTATTAAGGAGACCTACAGCTCCGATATGTTAGCCCAACTGTACGTTGATAAGATTGTAGCTCTACATGGCATACCTGTAGCTATTATCTCTGACCGAGATACTAGATACACATCACATTTTTGGAAAAGCTTCCAACAATCTTTGGGCACACGTTTGAACTTTAGTACGGCTTACCATCCACAGACTGACGGTCAGAGTGAGCGTACTATTCAAACGTTAGAAGACATGTTGCGCGCATGTGCGATCGATTTGGGAGGTAGTTGGGATAAGAACCTGCCATTGATCGAATTCTCCTACAACAATAGCTACCATACCAGCATCAAGGCTGCGCCTTTTGAGGCATTATACGGTAGAAAGTGTAGATCGCCTGTTTGTTGGGCGGAAGTTGGAGAAGTCCAGTTATCAGGACCAGAGATCGTGTTCGAAACGACGGACAAAATTGTCCAGATTCGAAACAATCTCCAAGCTGCCCGAAATAGGCAGAAGATTTACGCTGATCCAAATCGTAAGGATTTTCACTTCGAAGTAGGTGAAAAAGTCCTACTTAAAGTGTCACCCTGGAAAGGAGTGATGCGGTTTGGTAAGAAAGGAAAGCTAAGCCCGAGATACATAGGACCTTTCGAGATTATCGAACGTGTCGGGTCAGTTGCCTACAAGTTAAACTTACCTGAAGAGCTCAGTAGTATACACAATGTGTTCCACATCTGCAATCTGAAGAAGTGTTTCGCTAGCGAATCAGTGGTTATACCCTATACAGATGTGCACATTGATGAGAGCTTGAAATTTGTGGAAAAACCTTTGTCGATCGAAGATCGACAGGTGAGGAAGCTTCGAAGGAAGCATATACCTTTTGTAAAGGTCAAATGGGATGCCCGTAGAGGTCCCGAATTCACGTGGGAAGTTGAATCCACGATGAAAGAAAAATACCCTTACTTATTTCAGTAAATCTCGGGTCGAGATTTATTTTAAGGGGGTGAGGATGTAACACCTCGAAAATTTACGTCCTATAAGGTGTTGACACGTGTCATAGGTTTGAACGTGTGAAAGAATGTTCTTAAAGGACTAAAGTTGACAAACAGTGAAACTGTGTAAAAATAAGGGTTCAAAGTGTCAACAATGAATAAATATACTTTGCAATAACCCTACATAATGTTTATAACCTTAAACGAATAGATCATGGATCATACGATGCGAATTGTGAAAGAAAGTGAGAGATTACAAACTACAGGGGTTAAATGTGCCAACATGTTTAAGTTATACCTCTGAGTGACCTTTTGACAAACCCAAAGCTTTGTAACGATTAATTATGCTCACTAGAATGTACCACAAAAATTTCATGAAGTTTCGTTATCGTATGAGCAAGTTGTGATAAAATTCGTGTGTGAAGGTTAGAATCGTCAACATTGAAATTTAGGGCTTTTCAGGTGATCACAAAGTTACCCGAGGACTTAACAAAGTGGGTATAAGTCTTAAAGCCCCATATATTAAATAACAAAGCTTCATATGCAAGTTGGATGGTGAAAACGACCTTTCGGGGGACCAAGGAGCAAAGTGCAATTGATAAAACATGTGTGACCTGACCAGAAGGGCCTCGCGGCCCGCCTCACACATAGCAGAAGGCCACGCGGGCCGCGTGCGACCTGCAGATGCTGAAAAAACAGGCAGCTGCCTGTTGAAGCTTGTAACCGACTCAAATGCCATTGTTTCGATACTTTGGGCTGCCTAAAATGGTTTTTAGCTAGTAGGGGACTTGTGGGTGATAATGCAACACTCCTAGACTTAGTTGTTGATCATCCATGATGTTTGAAGTTGTTATAAAAAGTCACATTTTCCACATACATGAACATTTCATCTTCTGGACATTTTCAAGAGCTCAAGAACTGATCCAAGCTTTCCATATCATCCATTAGTTGTGTGTAAGTATGATTAACCTTTCCTAATTCATTTTTACTTAGTTTAAAGCCTAGAAATCAAACCGTCGTAACTACGGTTTGACTTTGTGATAAATCACAATCGGTCCAGAGATTTGTCGAATCGAAAGTTGTTATAAGTTGGTATTTATATGGTTAATAAACCCCTAAAAGGGCACTCACTAATTCGAATCCTAACTAGGTCGTTTATCGAGTCAAACTTCTTCCGAAAAAGTCAACAGAATTGTTATGTTTGGTTTATTGCATGATTAGCGATGTAAATGGCGTATAGCCTATTTTATCATTCTTACCAACTGAAAATAAGTATAAAAACTTGTTTACGCTTGCTTGATTCGACAACTTTACGTTTAGAACCGATTCGGAACCGAGATACGCAAAAGTTTGACTTTTGCTTTGACCTCAGTTCTGACCCGATTCTTATAGGTTTAGGCATGCCTTAAAGTTCCATTAGGACCTAGTTGCATGTGTGTATAAGCCTCTGCGTTTATATCACACGAATCCCTAATCGTCCGATGTTTCCGTTAATCGCCTAAATATTGACCGTAATGCCCTTATGACCATAGAACGAGATTTTTGGAAATGTGAAAGTGCCATAATCTTAGTTACTGATTTTTAGACTTGTACCAAAAATTTCACATCAGTTGGAGGTCTAGATTAGGAGTTATGCTAAATGACGTAATTTGAATGCTTTTAAGTAATTAAACGACGTCATTAGCGTAAAGCCTATCTAAACCCAATTTTTGACATCAAACCTTTTACCCACTGATGTAATATAATATTTTGGGATTTTTAAAGATTTTTAATTATTTTTAAACTGATCATAAGCTTGGATTAGCGCCTTAATTCGGTTAATACGGAATTTACCCTTTTCGGCCATAAAATGAGTTTTACAAATCCTTTTAACGCCAATCCAATTGCTACTGATTTTAAATATTAAATAGAGTGTTTTGAGCCTGTTTAATTGATCAGGAAACTCAGAATCGTATTTTAACCCGTACGTCGCTTAAAACGGCTTTATACGCGTATTATACGCATAGTTTGGGTTTAAAACTATTTTGACATATAAGACTTATAACCAAATGTTATAACCTGTTAAAATAAGCCATTATACTGATGTAATCAAACCCGGTTCACAGAAACCTAATTAATTCCTTTTATAATCTTTAAAATGACCAAAATGCCCCTGCGGGGCTTATAAAGAGATTAAACTCGTTTTGGGCATCATGGGTGATATCCTACTGATATCACAACTTATTTAAGGTGTATTAACTTAGGAAACCTGTTTAGGACTCTTACGGATACCCGTTACGCTTTATGCCCGTTCGGTTCGGTTTATGTAACTAGTTTACATAAATTAGCCGAAACGGGTCAAACCTTATCGGTTTTATCTCAAAATCCAGAATGTGTATCATATACCCATATTAAGCAAGTCTTCAAACTTGTCGGGTCTAAATCACATTCTATCCGGTCTTCGCTTAATCGTGCGTACGAACCGTATCTTTAAAACTAACCGGTCTAAGCGTAAGCTTAACTAAAGACCCGTTAGGATTCTAATAGGTTATTATAAACCTTCGTTCCAGATTAGGAGAACCAGTAAAAGATACTTGAACTCGCTGATTTTGAACTATACTTACTCAGGTAAATACTTTTAACTTATTTTCCCTATACGGGCTTGGGGTACGGTATATAAAATACCGCTTGGTCCAGCATTGAATCTTTAATCGAATAGAGGTTAAATCATTGATATGCTCTGTTTTGAAATGTTTTGTTGCTTAAAGCCTTTGGGGGGTTAATGACCATGTCCCGGATATCCCTGGAATCATTTTACGAAATGGCCACGACCTCAGCACTCAGGTGTAGGCGTACACCTGTCAGTGTCTCATTATATAAAGTGGTGTGTCCCTTGATCTTTAACCCGATCTACGGATCGGGCTACTGAACGCATAAGAAACATGTAATTCGTTTACAAGTATTATATATTTAAATAATTATCCCAAGTTATAAAATATTATTTGTGCCTTGTGCCTTAAATGCATTTTCTTAAACTCTTTTCAAAATGAGTCGGTTGATTCTATTTACCAGTGTAAACTGACGTATTTTCTTAAAAAGGTTAAGTGCAGGTACTACGCGAAATAGGCTGGCTTGTCTCCTAGCATCCACATTAAGTCTCGCCAGCTTGGATGTCATAAACTGTTGAACAATTGTTTCCTTGTATTTTTTATCTACCTGTGGATTTATATTCGACTATTTGTGATACTTAATATTACAATATCGTTTGGTTGAATTAAATCTATACTTTGCTTCCGCTGTGCATTTAAATATTGTGTTGTTTGACTATTATGTTGCCAACCACGTCACGATACTCCCCTACCGGGCCCACCGGTGACACGTGGAAATTCGGGGTGTGACAGGTTGGTATCAGAGCCAACACTGAGTGAATTAAACACTAACCTTTTGTGTTTAATCTCAGTTACACAATTGCACATTCCTAAATCTTCGAGTCTAGACAAAGAACTTAGGAATAATCCAAATTGTTCAAATTTTATTTTTATTTAAATTTTGTCCTTTATTTTTCCTTGTTATTACCTTGTGTATTTTAACAGGTACAATAATGCCGCCAAGATTTAGACGAGGTGGTCGAGGAAAGGAGCCAGCTAGCGCCCCTAACGACCATGAGGCAGGGCCTTCATATCGACGAACTTCTTCTACAAGGAATGACGAAACGAGGGAGATATGGAGGACATATGAAGACGATGCCAGACGATCTTTTTCGCACGCCTCAACACCTCCATATCATGACTCTTATGGGCCACAGTCAGAGAACGAACCCCACAACCCGCAACGTTTCTTTGGCGACCCTACTCCTGTTTTTCAGGGTCAGTTTAACCCAGCAGAGTACCTACCAGAGCACGTGGGCTTTAACCCACTAGGACCAGAGGATCACTTTTCGGGTGATCAAGATATGGACGAGGACACAGATCCCGTCGAGGCATCAACCGGATCCTTTAACCATCCTTTCGTGATCTCAGACGGTTCGTCTTTTCACGGAACACCATACCAGGGTCCGGATAGTCACATGGCATGGTTCGAACGGTGTGAGTGGTACTATACACCATCTGAACACTCGTCACCTCACCAGCAGCCGCCACTGCAGCAGCAAAATCCCTCTGGGGATCCACGTTATGAGGCAGTCACGCCACCGCCTCCACCGCCGCCAGTGCATCTAGAGCCTCCAGAGCCACCAAGACGTAGGAGGACTGGCGCACGGATCTCAGCACGAGAAGTTGACTTTCGTCTCAACACCCCTCAACACTCTAGCGGTAGCCATTACCCGCCTACTCATGAAGTCCCACAGATGGGTGGACCTTCTGTCCCAGTTTCGGAGGTGAATTCAGCACCTATTGTACCGCCATCACTGGGTTTTGGCCACCCAATACCTGCTTATACTGCTCCGGCAGCTTACAACCCATATGGACCACCAGCATACCATGGCTATAACTATGCTGATGACCCTTACAACGTAGCATCAAGCTACCAAGCCCATAATAATCCTGAAGGACCATACGGACCCCCTTGGGGAATGGGATACCCAGCTCGGGGGTATCAAGCACCTGTTCAGCCGCCACCACAGTACCAGCCACCATGGGCTCCTCCACCTGAGCAGGAGGAACTCCGTCAAAGACTGGCTAAAGTGGAGCAAGACTTCCAGAAGGAACGTAGGAAGAATGAAGGATTTATGAGTGGCTTGGCAAACTTGCTTAAGGGAAAGAAGAAACGGGATCGTTAAATCCCCATATATATATTGTTGTATTTCCTGGTTTAAATCAAGTCCCTACGTGGACATTTAATTATGTGTGTATGTAGTCCCTGCGTGGACATCTATCTTTGTACTGAGTCCCTACGTGGACTTGTCTCTAGTAGTCCCTGCGTGGACATTTACTTTTATAGACCGTCCCTGCGAGGACATGTATTATCAGTATAGCTCCTACGTGGGCATCTGTTTCTGTGAAAAGTCCCGTTTAGGGCAAAAATGTACTACTTTTAGTTTAATGGAATGTAAGTCTATAAATTTCATCTTTGCCATGTTATGCATACTTAAATTTTATATGAAATAAATAAATCAGAATCATTCCTCTTTAAAAGTCTATCTGCCTATGTTATTTTTATTAAGGATCTTAAAAGTATAACCTAGCCTGCATGTCATTTTAAGACCTGGCCCAGATGGTAAAACTAGTTAAAAAGATTCAAATCCCTGTTAACATCTGAAAACATGTTAACACTCCTGGCAGACATGATTAGTTAAAAACACACGTGTTATTATTATATATGGATCTTTTCAAAGATTCTAAACCCAAATAAATGATCTCTTAATCATGGGTTAAATCATTAATAAATATGATAAGTTCTTTTTACCATCCATTGGTAATGGAATGCCTACGGGCCCTTCTCATTTTCATATGAGACAAAAGACAGTATTAGTCTATGACCCTGTCTGATAAAGGTAATGAACTTTGTTCAAACCTTCATGCTTTGATTCTCTGAAATCCTAGCTTATAATCTATATTGTCCCTGTGACAAGGCCTTATGTGCTAATAAATACTGTTATTGTTTTATAAATAGGATAAATTATAGTAGAAATCCTAAATTTATGTGAGTAATAAATTAACCAGATATGGTCTATGTTTACCACGGTTAATAAAATTGCCATAAAAGACAATTCTATAATAAACTCACCAATAAATTATTGCCAATGTGTTACAGTTCAAGATACATGGCAGACTCGAACGAGGTCAACAATCACCCAGGGATAGTGAATGATAATGCTCATGTAAACGTAGCAGGTGCAGAGTTGCAAGCTATGATAGACAATGCGGTTAATAGAGCTATGGATAGACAACACCATGGATCAAGTGGTACCCATACGAGGACCCATTCTGCATCACACACTAGAACACCCTCCAGGACCCACACTGCCCACAACAGTAATACTCACCACTCCTCGAATCAAAGGAGTAATCCATCCCAAAGAGTCGTGCAGAACCAAGAACCTCGTAATAGGGGTTGCACATATAAGTACTTTGTCTCGTGCAAACCCAGAGACTTCAATGGGGAAAAAGGAGCTGTTGATTGCATGACGTGGATGGATGAAATGGATACTGTGGTGGATATTAGTGGTTGCCATAATAGGGACATTGTGAAGTTTGTCTCGCAGTCTTTCAAAGGAGAAGCCTTAGCCTGGTGGAGATCTTTGATCCAAGCCACAGGGAAAGTCCCGTTATACAACATGACCTGGGAACAGTTCATGGCACTAATCAAGGAGAATTTCTGCCCTCAACATGAGGTTGAGAGAATTGAATCTGATTTCCTGGCGCTGGTCATGAAAAATCTGGACTGTCAGGCCTACCTTACTACTTTCAATACCTTGTCAAGGTTGGTCCCTTATTTGGTGACTCCGGAGCCTAAACGTATAGCTCGTTTAATCGGGGGTTTGGAACCGGAGATCAAAGCAAGTGTAAAGGCCTCCAGACCAACAACTTTTCGGTCAGTAACGGACATATCGTTATCTCTGACCTCCGATGCTGTCAGGCTGAGGTCACTGAGGAAAACTGATACCGAGAAGAGAAAGCGTGAGGATGACAACTCACGGCGTTCAGACAAGAAGCAGAAGGGTAGCAATGACCAAAAGAAGGGGTCAGGATTCAAGAAAGATGGTCAGCAGACGGGTGAAAAACCCAGATGTAAAATTTGCAGGAAGCACCATTTTGGAAAGTGCAAACTTGACTCAAAATCCCAATACCAGCCAAGGCCTTGTGGGATTTGCAAGTCTACGGAACATAAGACCCTGGAGTGCAAGAAGATAAAGGATGCAACGTGTTATAGTTGCAATGAAAAGGGGCATATCAAATCCAACTGCCCAAAATTTACAAGGAAGAATGAAGAGGGGAAGAAGACCAATGCGAGGGTCTTCAGGATGGATGCTAAGGAAGCCGTCAAGGACGACAACGTTATAACAGGTACCTTTCTCGTAAATGATGTTTATGCGAGAGTGTTATTTGATTCAGGCGCTGATAAGTCGTTTGTAGATAATAAGTTTAGTGAATTGTTGAAACTACCTGTTAAAACTTTAAGTGTGAAGTATGAGGTGGAACTAGCAGATGGCACTTTAGAAACCGCTTCAACCTTATTAGATGGATGTTTCATATCCATTAGGAATCACTCTTTTCCCTTGTCCCTACTTCCTTTAAAACTAGCCGGTTTCGACATAGTTTTGGGTATGGACTGGTTATCTCATAACCAGGCCCAGATTATTTGCAATATGAAGCAAGTGAGGATCAAGACTTCGTCTGGTGAATCACTTACTATCCAGGGAGATACCCAGTATGGGCTGCCCGAGAAAATGTCTATACTCAAAGACTCTAAGTGTTTGAAGAAGGGCTGTGTCATATACATGGCACAAGTGATTATTGATGAACCGAAACCCAAGATTGGAGAGATCCCAGTCATTTCTGAATACCCCGAAGAACTACCTGGTTTGCCACCGGATAGACAAGTGGAATTCAGAATCGACATTATTCCTGGATCAGCACCAGTTGCAAGGGCGCCTTATAGGTTGGCACCAACAGAGATGAAGGAATTAAGGACGCAGCTAGATGATTTGCTAGCTAAAGGTTTCATCAAACCTAGTTCGTCTCCTTGGGGAGCACCAGTTTTATTTGTCAAGAAGAAAGATGGATCGATGCGACTGTGCATCGACTACCGTGAGCTTAATAAGGTTACCATCAAGAATAGGTATCCTTTGCCCAGAATCGACGATCTGTTCGATCAACTTCAAGGGGCAAGTTTCTTCTCAAAGATTGACTTGAGGTCAGGCTACCATCAATTGAAAGTTAGAGATGAAGATGTGCACAAAACAGCATTTAGGACTCGTTATGGTCATTACGAGTTCCTAGTGATGCCTTTTGGGCTCACTAATGCACCAGCCGCGTTCATGGATCTCATGAATCGCGTTTGCAAGCCGCACTTAGACAAATTCGTCATCGTCTTCATCGACGACATTCTCATCTACTCAAAGAACCAAGCTGGCCATGAGAAACATCTTCACTGCATACTGGAACTACTTCATAAAGAGAAGCTCTATGCCAAGTTCTCAAAGTGTGAATTCTGGCTTCGAGCAGTCCAATTTCTTGGACATGTTGTTAGTGAGCGTGGTATCCAGGTAGATCCCGCTAAAGTTGAATCTGTCATGAATTGGCATGAGCCAAGGACGCCTACAGAAATTCGTAGCTTCCTAGGTTTGGCAGGATACTATAGGCGATTCATAGAAAACTTTTCAAGGATTGCTGCACCCCTGACTTCGCTGACACGTAAGAAGATTAAGTTTGACTGGGGTCCTAAGCAGCAGGAATCCTTTGACATTTTGAAACAAAAGTTGAGCAATGCTCCGGTACTAACATTTCCTGATGGAGTAGAGGAGTTTGTAGTTTACTGTGATGCATCACACACCGGGATGGGATGTGTGCTTATGCAGAAAGGCAAAGTCATTGCCTATGCTTCACGTCAGTTAAAGGTGCACGAAAAGAATTACACCACCCACGACTTGGAGTTGGGTGCCGTTGTATTCGCACTAAAACTGTGGAGGCACTACGTATATGGAATCAAATGTGTGATCTATTCTGATCACAAGAGCCTTCAACATCTGTTCAATCAGAAGGACTTGAACATGAGGCAACGCCGTTGGATGGAAACTCTGAATGATTACGATTGTGAAATAAGATACCATCCCGGCAAGGCGAATGTAGTCGCCGATGCCTTGAGTCGGAAAGAAAGAGTGAAACCCATCCGAATCAATGCCAAGCGCATGGAAATAAAGAACAGTTTAATGGAAAGGTTGTTAGCTGCACAGAAGGAAGCTGTGTTGGAAGCTAACTATCCTAAAGAAAAGCTAGGAGTAACTGAGGAACAATTATCTCTTAGTAAGGATGGAATTCTTAGATTAAATGGACGGATATGGGTTCCGATTTTTGGGGGACTCCGTGATATTATCCTCCAGGAAGCCCACAGCTCTAAATATTCTGTTCATCCTGGAGCTGATAAGATGTACCAGGATCTTAGGGCAAATTATTGGTGGATAGGCTTGAAAAAGTCTGTAGCTACCTATGTAGCTAAATGCTTGACGTGTGCGCAAGTCAAGGCAGAACATCAAAAACCGTCAGGTTTGCTACAACAACCTGAACTCCCTACTTGGAAGTGGGAAATGGTAACTATGGATTTTATCACCAAGTTACCTAAGACAAGGAAAGGAAATGACACCATCTGGGTGATAGTTGACCGACTGGCTAAGTCAGCACATTTCCTACCTATTAAGGAGACCTACAGCTCCGATATGTTAGCCCAACTGTACGTTGATAAGATTGTAGCTCTACATGGCATACCTGTAGCTATTATCTCTGACCGAGATACTAGATACACATCACATTTTTGGAAAAGCTTCCAACAATCTTTGGGCACACGTTTGAACTTTAGTACGGCTTACCATCCACAGACTGACGGTCAGAGTGAGCGTACTATTCAAACGTTAGAAGACATGTTGCGCGCATGTGCGATCGATTTGGGAGGTAGTTGGGATAAGAACCTGCCATTGATCGAATTCTCCTACAACAATAGCTACCATACCAGCATCAAGGCTGCGCCTTTTGAGGCATTATACGGTAGAAAGTGTAGATCGCCTGTTTGTTGGGCGGAAGTTGGAGAAGTCCAGTTATCAGGACCAGAGATCGTGTTCGAAACGACGGACAAAATTGTCCAGATTCGAAACAATCTCCAAGCTGCCCGGAATAGGCAGAAGATTTACGCTGATCCAAATCGTAAGGATTTTCACTTCGAAGTAGGTGAAAAAGTCCTACTTAAAGTGTCACCCTGGAAAGGAGTGATGCGGTTTGGTAAGAAAGGAAAGCTAAGCCCGAGATACATAGGACCTTTCGAGATTATCGAACGTGTCGGGTCAGTTGCCTACAAGTTAAACTTACCTGAAGAGCTCAGTAGTATACACAATGTGTTCCACATCTGCAATCTGAAGAAGTGTTTCGCTAGCGAATCAGTGGTTATACCCTATACAGATGTGCACATTGATGAGAGCTTGAAATTTGTGGAAAAACCTTTGTCGATCGAAGATCGACAGGTGAGGAAGCTTCGAAGGAAGCATATACCTTTTGTAAAGGTCAAATGGGATGCCCGTAGAGGTCCCGAATTCACGTGGGAAGTTGAATCCACGATGAAAGAAAAATACCCTTACTTATTTCAGTAAATCTAGGGTCGAGATTTATTTTAAGGGGGTGAGGATGTAACACCTCGAAAATTTACGTCCTATAAGGTGTTGACACGTGTCATAGGTTTGAACGTGTGAAAGAATGTTCTTAAAGGACTAAAGTTGACAAACAGTGAAACTGTGTAAAAATAAGGGTTCAAAGTGTCAACAATGAATAAATATACTTTGCAATAACCCTACATAATGTTTATAACCTTAAACGAATAGATCATGGATCATACGATGCGAATTGTGAAAGAAAGTGAGAGATTACAAACTACAGGGGTTAAATGTGCCAACATGTTTAAGTTATACCTCTGAGTGACCTTTTGACAAACCCAAAGCTTTGTAACGATTAATTATGCTCACTAGAATGTACCACAAAAATTTCATGAAGTTTCGTTATCGTATGAGCAAGTTGTGATAAAATTCGTGTGTGAAGGTTAGAATCGTCAACATTGAAATTTAGGGCTTTTCGGGTGATCACAAAGTTACCCGAGGACTTAACAAAGTGGGTATAAGTCTTAAAGCCCCATATATTAAATAACAAAGCTTCATATGCAAGTTGGATGGTGAAAACGACCTTTCGGGGGACCAAGGACCAAAGTGCAATTGATAAAACATGTGTGACCTGACCAGAAGGGCCTCGCGGCCCGCCTCACACATAGCAGAAGGCCACGCGGGCCGCGTGCGACCTGCAGATGCTGAAAAAACAGGCAGCTGCCTGTTGAAGCTTGTAACCGACTCAAATGCCATTGTTTCGATACTTTGGGCTGCCTAAAATGGTTTTTAGCTAGTAGGGGACTTGTGGGTGATAATGCAACACTCCTAGACTTAGTTGTTGATCATCCATGATGTTTGAAGTTGTTATAAAAAGTCACATTTTCCACATACATGAACATTTCATCTTCTGGACATTTTCAAGAGCTCAAGAACTGATCCAAGCTTTCCATATCATCCATTAGTTGTGTGGAAGTATGATTAACCTTTCCTAATTCATTTTTACTTAGTTTAAAGCCTAGAAATCAAACCGTCGTAACTACGGTTTGACTTTGTGATAAATCACAATCGGTCCAGAGATTTGTCGAATCGAAAGTTGTTATAAGTTGGTATTTATATGGTTAATAAACCCCTAAAAGGGCACTCACTAATTCGAATCCTAACTAGGTCGTTTATCGAGTCAAACTTCTTCCGAAAAAGTCAACAGAATTGTTATGTTTGGTTTATTGCATGATTAGCGATGTAAATGGCGTATAGCCTATTTTATCATTCTTACCAACTGAAAATAAGTATAAAAACTTGTTTACGCTTGCTTGATTCGACAACTTTACGTTTAGAACCGATTCGGAACCGAGATACGCAAAAGTTTGACTTTTGCTTTGACCTCAGTTCTGACCCGATTCTTATAGGTTTAGGCATGCCTTAAAGTTCCATTAGGACCTAGTTTCATGGGTGTATAAGCCTCTGCGTTTATATCACACGAATCCCTAATCGTCCGATGTTTCCGTTAATCGCCTAAATATTGACCGTAATGCCCTTATGACCATAGAACGAGATTTTTGGAAATGTGAAAGTGCCATAATCTTAGTTACTGATTTTTAGACTTGTACCAAAAATTTCACATCAGTTGGAGGTCTAGATTAGGAGTTATGCTAAATGACGTAATTTGAATGCTTTTAAGTAATTAAACGGCGTCATTAGCGTAAAGCCTATCTAAACCCAATTTTTGACATCAAACCTTTTACCCACTGATGTAATATAATATTTTGGGATTTTTAAAGATTTTTAATTATTTTTAAACTGATCATAAGCTTGGATTAGCGCCTTAATTCGGTTAATACCGAATTTACCCTTTTCGGCCATAAAATGAGTTTTACAAATCCTTTTAATGCCAATCCAATTGCTACTGATTTTAAATATTAAATAGAGTGTTTTGAGCCTGTTTAATTGATCAGGAAACTCAGAATCGTATTTTAACCCGTACGTCGCTTAAAACAGCTTTATACGCGTATTATACGCATAGTTTGGGTTTAAAACTATTTTGACATATAAGACTTATAACCAAATGTTATAACCTGTTAAAATAAGCCATTATACTGATGTAATCAAACCCGGTTCACAGAAACCTAATTAATTCCTTTTATAATCTTTAAAATGACCAAAATGCCCCTGCGGGGCTTATAAAGAGATTAAACTCGTTTTGGGCATCATGGGTGATATCCTACTGATATCACAACTTATTTAAGGTGTATTAACTTAGGAAACCTGTTTAGGACTCTTACGGATACCCGTTACGCTTTATGCGCGTTCGGTTCAGTTTATGTAACTAGTTTACATAAATTAGCCGAAACGGGTCAAACCTTATCGGTTTTATCTCAAAATCCAGAATGTGTATCATATACCCATATTAAGAAAGTCTTCAAACTTGTCGGGTCTAAATCACATTCTATCCGGTCTTCGCTTAATCGTGCGTACGAACCGTATCTTTAAAACTAACCGGTCTAAGCGTAAGCTTAACTAAAGACCCGTTAGGATTCTAATAGGTTATTATAAACCTTCGTTCCAGATTAGGAGAACCAGTAAAAGATACTTGCACTCGCTGATTTTGAACTATACTTACTCAGGTAAATACTTTTAACTTATTTTCCCTATACGGGCTTGGGGTACGGTATATAAAATACCGCTTGGTCCAGCATTGAATCTTTAATCGAATAGAGGTTAAATCATTGATATGCTATGTTTTGAAATGTTTTGTTGCTTAAAGCCTTTGGGGGGTTAATGACCATGTCCCGGATATCCCTGGCATCATTTTACAAAATGGCCACGACCTCAGCACTCAGGTGTAGGCGTACACCTGTCAGTGTCTCATTATATAAAGTGGTGTGTCCCTTGATCTTTAACCCGATCTACGGATCGGGCTACTGAACGCATAAGAAACATGTAATTCGTTTACAAGTATTATATATTTAAATAATTATCCCAAGTTATAAAATATTATTTGTGCCTTGTGCCTTAAATGCATTTTCTTAAACTCTTTTCAAAATGAGTCGGTTGATTGTATTTACCAGTGTAAACTGACGTATTTTCTTAAAAAGGTTAAGTGCAGGTACTACGCGAAATAGGCTGGCTTGTCTCCTAGCATCCACATTAAGTCTCGCCAGCTTGGATGTCATAAACTGTTGAACAATTGTTTCCTTGTATTTTTGATCTACCTGTGGATTTATATTCGACTATTTGTGATACTTAATATTACAATATCGTTTGGTTGAATTAAATCTATACTTTGCTTCCGCTGTGCATTTAAATATTGTGTTGTTTGACTATTATGTTGCCAACCACGTCACGATACTCCCCTACCGGGCCCACCGGTGACACGTGGAAATTCGGGGTGTGACACCCGATCAAAAACCATAACGACCAAATTTTGGCACATATCTCATCATGTCGAATTTTTCAACTTCTTTCAACAACATTCTTTCATCAGACATTTTTGTCTTCTTTTCTCCTCTCTCCATCAAAGGCAACAATATTCTCCTTGGTTACAACAATGTTTCGGAGCCTAATGTCGCCGATCTTGTGCATGGGCACTCCACTATCAACAATCCTAAGACTATCAATAGTTCCTCCTGGAACATCCTACACACTCATTCAGAGATTAGTTGGAGAGGGGGACCCAAGCCATTGTGGTCTTGGGTCTTCCATTTTCATCAACAACAATAACTTCCACTTTCTGATGGTTAGGAAACGATGATGATCCTCCTGAATTTGTGGTCATTTTAGGTTTCCATGTCTGTTGAGTTTTACCAGCTTGATTGTTGGAAAATTTAACTTCGTGATTGTTTGAAGTTTTTGAAAATTTTGAACTTTCTGGTTTAACTGGAACAGATTGTTTTTGAACCACTTCAGTTTTAAGTGCTTTCTCAATTACCTTGACCTGTTGGCGTTTCTGTTTCTTTTCCCTTTCTCTTACAGGGCGAGGATCTTGTTTTGAAGAAACAACTCGCTTTTGGTAATTTCGTTCACGGGGATCATCAACTCTGGCTTTTAACTTATGAAGATACGGACAATTTCGAATTATATGTCCAATTGTACCACATTCAAAACATGATCTTCGTTCAACAAACCCCAAAGTATCATGTGATCGTCTTGCCGATAATGATGAACTTTGTGACCCCGAGGTACTTGGTTTTGAACTACTTGGTTCATTTCTTTTCAACACTGTTGCTTGTTTAACAAAATCCAAGTTAGATTTGTTTTCAAAAGTTTCGATTTTGTCCGTTCCCTTTGATTTCACAAAGTTCACATCCTTGTTCTTCTTTTGATTCGGCTTCCTTTGACTTTGAGTCGTTGCTTTTCCTTTTGGTTTGGTATGATTTTGCTGTTTTTGCACTGTTGGTAATTTCTGATTTCCATATTGTTTTCGAACTTCAGCCTTTGGAATAGGAGGACACTGTGTTACCGTAACATGTGATCCTGTCTTTCCCAAAAACTTACTTGTTGAATTTTCAAAAACTTTACTGATTAAAGATTGATTTACATTCTTAATCGGAAAATCTTTGTCAGAATAAATTTTATCATCACCAACAAGAGTGTACAGCAAATCCACACTTTCAGATTCTTTTGCAGACGTGGACTCGGTCGGAACAGTCTTAGCAGGTTTTGCGGGAGGATCACATAGAATATGATTCTCAAGAGGTATGTCCTCTTCTTTGATTACCGCATCAGACTTTGCTGAATCAGTATCATCAGATTCATCATCGGAAGAATCAGCATCCTCAATCACAACTGGAGGATCCTGATTCGGTTCAGCAGAAGACACACATGTATCTGCTGACACATCCGATTCTGATGATACTTCCTTCTTGTATCCGAGTCCTGTTGCAAATTCCTCAACGTCCAAAGGAACAGATGGTTCAAAGTAAGTTCGATCCTCCTCATCAGGCATGGCATCATAATTGTGTCTCACAGGTGGTGGACATTTCTTGTAACCTATGCATGTGACATCCCGTTTCTCTTTCTGTACGTCAATGATGTGATCCAACACATAGCTAGAGCTCAAATAACTGTCTAGCTTAAGCTGGATCGCCTCACTTTCAGTTTTAACACAAGCCATCTCTTTTTGCATTATCTCAAGGTGAGTTATATACAAATTAATGTCAGTTTGTTTTCTGGAAACCATTTTTGTTAACTCGGTTTTATCTTTCTTTAATTTTTCGATTACCGATTTAAACTCCTTTTCATGGTTTTCATAAAACATGTTGGCTTCAGTGCATTTAGAAAGATCCATGGTCAACTTCTGGTTGTGAATGAATGTCACATCATACTTGTCTTGTAAAGCCTCGTGTTTGCTTTGCAACTCACACCACTTATCATTCAATGAAACATGTTTGTCTTGCAAGTCAAACAAACTAGCTTGTAAAGCATCATGTTTGGCTTGCAACTCAGACATGTTTGCCTCTAAATCAGCACATTTAACATGCAATCTATCACAATTATCACAAATAACAGCAGTGGGTTCATCGACACATACCTGACTTAATGAACTGTCGACATTAGCCATAACGGCTGAATGGAGAGAAGACGAAGAATATGCAGCTTGATCCACCAAAATAGATCTCCTATGAGTTCCTGCTGTAGCTTCTTCCAATAGATCATCAATGTCTGCATCGACTGACGCACTTGATGTGTCATCCACATGATCATCGCCTGAACTCGAGGATTCTTCATCTGAGCTTCTACTGTAGCCAGAACTGTCTTCGTCTTCAGAAGACTCATCACCATTGGTGGAAGATTCTCCACCACTAGCGTGCTTAAGATCCTTGACAACCTCAGCAAAACAAGCTGCTCCATCCGGTACATCATTTCCCAACTGAATTGACCAATCACAACCTTCATCTACTTGAACCACAAGTGCCTGGTTGACATTTGATGGTCCTGCCTGACTTGGGTTGTTAACAGGTATCAACGTACGCTCATTATTCCTGTTCTGATTCTGTTGGTTGCCTTGATTGCCTTGATTCCTGAACGGATTCTAATTCCCATGCTGAGCTGGCCTTGTACATTCTCTCTTGAAGTGACCCCGTTCACCACAGTTGAAGCTTGAAGTGTCGAGTCGTACTGTATTAGATGGCTGACCAGCTGATGACGTGCTACCATAACAGGCTTGTTGTTGCACAGGTAGTGGATTGCCGTACAAATCTGTGGTTGGTTGAACAACCGTTGGTCTTGAGGAAGGTGGAAGTGGATTTCCATACAGATCTGTTGGTCCGGTAGATCGAACAGGTAATGGATTTCCGAACATATCAGTTGCTCTGATAGGTCGTTGGCTTTGCTGTTGTGGCACTGGTTGAGGAACTGGTTGAAGCGGATTTCCGTACAAGTCTGTTGTTGGAGCTGGCTTAACAGGAACTTGGATAGGATTGCCATATAGATCTGTGCTAGACACAAACGCCGTCTGAATTGGAGCATGTGAAGAAGGTCTTGCAGAAGTGCTAGGAGTTCCATAATACATATTAGTATTATGTCGCACTGGTATTGCAGAAGTGCTAGATGTTCCATAATACATTTCAGTATTCTGTGGCACTGGAACCCTTTTTGCCTTAAGGGTTTCTTTCTGATTCTTATTCTCCAGGAGTTGAACAAAGTCATTGATGTTTGTTGTAGCCAAAGTGCCATTGTACTTCAGGATTTCCAAGAAATTATTCCATTGAGGTGGCAACGCATCGGCAAACTTGGTGACAACTTCGATTGGAGTCGTTACCACTCCAAAATTTCCCAATTCAGTCAACAAATGATTAAATCGACTCGTCAAATCTCCCAAAGATTCTTTATCCATGCATGTAAATCCATCAAACTCTTTCTTGAGTAGATCGTGTCTCAATTGGCGAGTCGCTTCGTTTCCTACACCTCTCGTCTTCAACGCATCCCATAATTTCTTTGTCGTTTTAAAGCTGACAAATTGATGGTAAATATCCTTGCTTAAAGCCTGAGTAAGAATGGCATATGCCTTCTTTTCCAAGTCATATGTCTTTTTCTGATCTTGAGGAAGATCGGCAAATGTAGCAGCAGTTGAAGCGGCAACTTCTATAGCTTGATCGAAATCTGTGGTGAAACGTAACCACAATTCCGTGTTTTGCCCAAGGACGTATGTATGAAACCTATCAACCCATCCCGGATATTCGTTTAAGTGCATCAACTTTGGAGGCCGATTTAAACTTCCGGTTTCGCTCTCGCTTAATAGAATGCTTTGAATACTAGGAGTTTGGTTTGATACGAATGCCCATTGACCGGTAGAAATTGCATTAGCTTGCGAAGATACCGGTACGGGAGATTCGGCCCATGAAGGAGATAAACTAGTATTCCTGTACTTTCCCTCATCCGGAGACGGAGTTCCCCACCAACTTGGATTCATACTTGATAACAGAGGTGCACAAAATAACCGGTTAATTAACTGTAACCGGTTATTAACCGAAACCGTAACCGGTGAATAACCGATTTAGGAATAACCGGTTAGTGGTTATTTTTAACCGTAGGTTAGTAACCGGTTATAAGTATTTAGTATAGTAACCGGTTATTAACCGGTTTTTTAACCGGTTTTTTTAACCGATAGACCGGTTAACCGAAAAAATAACCGAAAAATTCAAAAAAAAGGCAAAAAAACCGGTTAATAACCGAAAATAACCGGTTAAAGTAATTAACCGGACCAGTTAAAAAAATAACTGGTTAAAGTAATAACCGATTAAAGCATTAACCGGTTAAATTCAAAAAGTCAAATTAACCGGTATAACCGGTTAACCGAACCGGTTATTAAAATTAACCGGTTTGTGCACCTCTACTTGATAAGGAAAAATGATCACCTGAAAAACACACCTCAAACAAACAGTTAAACAACTAGTGCAAACCTTCGGTTTAAAAATTACAACTTTCACGACGAAACTGATTAAGTGACGAAATGGATTTGGACTATATGTGTCGACGAAACGGGCCCAAGATAATCTAAGGCCCAATTGACGAAACACAATACAAGCCCAGATCGACGAAATAGATTTTGTAAACTTGTTTGGCGAAACAAAAAGTCTTTTTGGGCCCTTATCAACGAAATGGCCCACTATGTGACGAAACAAATTTTCACTTTTGAAAATGACGAAACGAATTGATGTATGGTGAATGACCAAACAGGAAGTCCAATCCTAGTCGACGAAACAAAAATGGCTCTTTTGGGCTTTCAATTTGACGAAACAGGCCCAATATTGAAGATGACGAAACAGATTTAACAATTTGGGCTTTCACTTTTACTATTCAGTTTCGTCGATCAAGAGAAGTCTGTTTCGCCGTTAGTATCAATTGGCGAATCAAAGTGTTTCGTTGAGTGTCTGATTCGTCGAAAAGGTGACAGAGAGTTGGTAAACTTTTCAAACTTGACCTTATCCTTCTGACACAACAGACACTACTTTCGGCTAAGACATGCTTCTTTCACCAAACACGCATGGCTTTTAATATTTTAATCTTGTAACTCTTTTCAAAGCACAAACAACTTAACAAAATAATTTTCAACGATCAAAAAGTGTAAATCTTGAAGAAAACTTTGAATGTGGCAAGAACACAATGAGTTTTCCGGTAAAAATATGAGTTTTCCGGTGTCCCGACAACTTTCCGAAATGTGATTTTGCTTGAACTGTTTACTCAAAACCAATATTTATCATGAAAACATGTGCTTAACACGGTTTTTAACAAAACAAAACAGCAAAACAACAAGATTAAACCCGATTAATAATGTTTTTCAGAAAATATAACTTTTCAAACCCGAAAAACAACCCAAAAACACTCGGTTTTAACAAGGAGAAGAGCCAAGGCTCTGATACCACTTGTAGGTCCGGCTAGGGGAGGATCTAGTCGCCTAATCCTTGTATACAAACTAACCCGGTTGTGCGGAATCCAACCGAGATAGCAAACCGAGATTGAACACAACAATGATAGTATGGACACGAGATTCAACGATTAACACCTATGTATTAATACTTGAAAATCAGTTACAGCACAAGGTTTACAAATGTATTATGTAAACTCTCTCAAACTCTCTCGTGTGTGTTCTGTGTGCTCTCATGTTTCTGTTCTGTCTTCAGCCTATTTATAGCCACAGCAATGACGAAACAGAAGCAGGTCGACGAAACACAAATTGTTGTCGACGAAACACATTAAAATATCTTCAAAGTCGACGAAACAAGTGTGTTTCGTCGACATATATGTTGTCCGGCCCAGGTTTAGTTACGGCCCAACTGAAATAGCCCAACATGCATTCTATCTTGAGGTTGATTGGCCCAAGCTTCTGTTATACGTACAGAATTCAACAAATATGCAAATTGTAGAGTTTAGTCAACTTATGACATCATCATGACATCATCATGATGATGTCATGATGATGTGGCAGCGGGAACCGGCTCGCGGCGCTTCGTGCTTCGCGTGTCGAACTCTGGGGCGCACGACGGAGGAATGTCGTGACGTCGGGCTTGAGCCGAACCTAACCGGGTCGAACCGAACCGAGTTGAACCGAACCGAGTCGCGACCACATAATATGTATCAACAAGTGTAATTTTTGTTTATTTATTATTGCAACTTTAAAGATATGAAATCATTGTTTTATTTTACAGAAAGTATAAATATAGATTTTTAATGTAATTTTTGTATATTATACATACTAAAACCAAGTACCATGAATAGTAATAAAAAAAACTTTTTATAATATTATTAAACATATTAAAAGTAAATCCCCGTGGATAGCAATCAAAGATTTTTTTTTAATACTGTTTTATAATTTTGATTGTTTTATTACTTAATTGATTTTTATTGGATAGATATCGATTTGGTTTATTATAGTACCAGTACTATATAGGCACTCGGTATAGAAATTAACAAATGTTTTACATCGATCAAAAATGATAAAAACGAACACTGGTATCAGCACCCCGATGTTTTTTAAACGGTATCAATCGGTTGAGAGTCATGGTAGTTGTACCGATATTCATTTATCGTCGTAGACAGAGTGGATAAAATGAAAGAAATGAAATCAGAAACCATAAAAATGAATATAGATACCGTAATATATTAATATATTGTCAGTTTATTGAAAGATAACACAATAAAATAAATATCGGTATCAAAGCGTTGTTATATGTTAGGTGTCAATTTATAGAACGCAAACGAATCGAATCGAACTGATGTCAATTGAACATCAATATCTGTATCGATATTCGTTTTTAATTGTTTTTTATCGATGTAAAATTTTCTCTTTCAATTACAATAGTGAGTATCGGTATCGTAATGAGCCCAACTGATACCAACCAAATTCTCACCGCAAAGCACGGAGGAATATCACTAGTTATTATTATAACTTAAAAGATATGAAATCGTTTCTGAAATGAAGTCAAAATAAAGTAGAAGATAGATGATAACGGACAGTCCTAAGAATTTGGTTTAGTGGTAAGAGGTTGTTTTTATAGTGGAGGCGCATTTTCGATGGACATCCGTCCGAAGGGATGAATCCG
>JARYGA010044803.1:0-37042 GCA_030545235.1 Helianthus tuberosus
TGTATATCTTGAAATTTTTTTATTGGCCTCTTTTTATTGAGCAGAGCTTATCTCTGGCTTGATGTAAATATCCCCCCTAGTAGCACCATATCTATCTTTAAGCTAGCATCAAACTATTGTTATATATTTTATTTGAACGGTAAATTTGGATCACTAACGGACCACTGGAGTATCATTGTGCCACCAGCGGAACCACCCCATCATAACCATCTCCACTAGGCATAATGCTTGTACACCAATTTAGGAGAAAACCCAATAAATATGGGAAAAACCCCAATTATGGGAATAGAATCGAGGACCTATTGTTATCTTTTTTAATTGTCAAACGTTACTCTTTTACATTATTATACCAATAAATCTAAACTAGGCCTTTACCCATGTTTAAACATGAAATTTCCCCTCTAAGAGCTATGTGCCTCTAGTCAACCAAATGAGCTAGCCCCACATTAGCTAAGTAAATTATTTGATAATAATTATCTAGTTTAACAAATTTCCTAATAAATATTTATATTCAGTTATAGAAAAAAGAAGATAATTTAATATTTATTTTGTGTAAGAAATATTTATACTCAGTTATAGAAAAAAGAAGATAATTTAATATTTATTTTGTGTGTTCAAATCAAGATCAACTAAAAGTTAGATCAAATGCTATAAGTATCTTATTAAATTAGCAGAGTGTCCGCACGATGCAGCGGGGATGACATTTTGCATTGTGGTACATGTCCTTCCACCAGTTACAACCCCATTAAACATGGCTGCAAAACCCATCAATCAGTAGAAGAGAGAGATGTGCATCCGCATGATTATGTGGCATTAGTTCAGATAATCTTGCGCGTCCATTACCGATCATGTTCTATTAAGCGCGTTCACAAATGCATTAGTTCCTAATAGAATTTAGTTGAGCGATTATTATTAGTTGGTACTAAAAAATTAAACGAAACCCGCCAGGAAACATGCGTAAAAAAATACATGTACCCGCGGGTAATAAATAAAAGGAAAGCAGTTACAAATATATTAGTTAAAACAAATAAATTATAAAAACTTTATTTTGGTAATTATTTTTCAAATCATCAAATTTTATAAATTATTTTCCCAAAACTTTCTCTATTTATAAAAAAACTCCAAAAAACCTAGCTTTTAAACATAAATTATTATTTTTCCAACTTTCTCTATTCCAGTCGTCAAATAATTTTCACACGATTTTCCATCTGCAGCAGCTCTGCTTAATTTGCTGGTCTCGTATCACCAGGTAAGTATCTATCGATCCATTATTAACTTGTAATCAACTTCTTCTTCTTCGTCAGTTCGGATGTAGGGATAGTTAACTTCTGAGTTATGATTCCTATTTGTGGGTTTCCCATTCGATAAGTATCAAACACTTAGTATAGCAAACGAAAACATTCGATCAGGTTCTTCTAATCGTTCATGGACACTTTGGGTGCTTTGCTTTCTTCATTTATCGATTAAAAGATTGTTGTCATATAACCATATCTTCTTTTTTTCTTTTTTTTTTTAAACTCGATGTTAAAATCTGTCTTTCTATTAAGTGATGATTATGTATTTACACTAGAACATATATATATATATATATACACACATACTCTAGTGCTGATTTTTGAAGTTTGAATTATTAGATGGACAGTGGCGTATCCAGGAATTTTTCCTGGGGGGTTCCTTTTGGTATTTTCTCACTAATTTTTTCGAAATCGATCAAGTTTCCACTAACTTTTTCCATTTTTTTCCAAACCGAGGGGGTTCCTGGGAACCCAGGAACCCCCCCTGGATCCGCCCCTGTAGATGGAGCGGACAGAGAAGCAGCCACCTTCGAGCTTGTCTTCAAGCTACCAGTCGTTTATTGCTGAGAACCTAGAATCCCTTAATCGGCATCATCGAATCAGTAAGTTGAATAGGAGACGAATCCGTGCGTGTTTTCATGGCTGGGTGATTCTCTCGGACCTTCTTCCTGATAGCGTTTTATGGTGTCTTTGGAACCCACTCATCCCCAAGTTGATTCGCCTCCCACCTTTGCTTGATAAAGAAAAAGCTCCTTACTTTTTTTGTCTCTCATCTCCTCCTGATTCTCCAGGTTCGATTTTCCTCTTCACAATTGCCAAAGATCCTACCATTGTTTTTTGCCAGCTAGACCGTGAAAAAGTGGGATTAGAATTAGAATGGACTGAAATGTCATATGCTAAACAAATCAGCAGCATAGGCTGCGGTATAGATGTGGGACCAGGTAAGGTATACCTAGAACACCTAACTTGTTGCAATGGTAAGGTATATGCCCTGACCGTTGTATATTCCATGACCGTGGGCGCAGGTTATGATGGAATTGTCGTACAGGTTGACATTGTAGTTAAAGGTAAAGACGTTGTGATAAGTTTAGAGCCATTTGTGAAAGTCCCTAAATTTGATTTCCATCCTTATCGTATCCCAAGTGGTTCTCCCTTCCTCGATGTATATTTCATAGGATCTGGTACAAAATTGTTCTACGTTGAATTATGTTATTCATATGAATCGAGGGGGGGTTATGTTCGTTTGTTTAGTTTGGATATGGATAGTATGATGTGGGAGGAATTGGAAGACCTCAAAGATGATGTAATTGTCCTCCTCGACAATGGTTGGGTTACCAAAAACTTAGCGTTCTACAAGTCCAAAGTTTTCTCGGATATAGCTGGTTATGTGCATGTTCTTAGTGAGAGGGAAGCAGTAGTATCCTCATTCCATGTCAAAGATAGAACCCTGTCTCTATCCGTAATGCCTTCTTTTGTACGAGAAAGCCAACTGTTAGTATGGACAATGCTTGAATGCGGGTATTGCCTATATTCTATGTTATTATAAAAAGCAACAATTTTTTTTTTCATTTTAGCTGGGAAATGTTTTCTTATAATCATGTTTTGTGTAGGTTAGAAGCTAATCATCCTAAATCTAAGCAAGAAGAAGAGGACAAGGACAAGGATATAGTCCTACGACTAGTTAAGGGTGATGAAACTGAATCTGATATCACCACAAGTGAGTCACACCTACTCGATATTCCGTTTCATATATTGGAATCGATTATGAAGCTGTGTGTTGGTGTCGAATACATGAAGTTTCGTGCTACGTGTAAGCGTTGTTCTTTAGCTGCACCTTTGATCCAATGGAGCAGCAAAACAACATTAAAGAGATTACAGACATATTCATTAGCTTCACCATGGTTGATGGTGTTCAACCTGTATGAAGACATTATCACTTTTATAGATCCGTTATATGGTGACAAGTATGTTATTAAAACTTCTCAAAAAACAAAGAGTTACCGAATATGTTGTTCTAGGTTTGGATGGTTGTTGATGTATAAAAATGCTAGACACCTAGTCTTCTTTAACCCATTCACAAGTGATAAGCGTGAGCTTCCCATGATTGATCTAGTAGAAAGCTTTTGTTTCTCTGCACCACCAACTTCCCCTAATTGTATGGTGGTTGGGTTTACGACATTACGGGAGTGGCATGTTTGCATCCACTTTTTACACGGGGAATCATTATGGAGGACATTTCAGTTGAATCTTGGCCCGCCTTCTTTACGGTTTCCAACATTCAGTGGTCGAGATATTTATGCCTTGTTTAACGATGTAAGAATCAATGCTTTTAGAGACATAGATTATGAAGGTTACTCTTTGGATGTTGTTGTGGACAAAGCCCCAAGAAGTTGTGGCAGATATAGGGCACAATACTTTCTATCAAACTGTGATCAACATACTTTACTAGTCATTGTGGGTGAGTTTGGAGAATTTGTTGAGGTGTTCAAGCTAAACCATTCTACAAAAGAATGGGAAAAACTAGACAGTTTAGGAAAACACATGGTTTATATTTCTAATACATCATGCATCTGCCTTGAAGCCAAGTCACCAGAAATGGAGAACAAGATCTACTTCCCAAGGTTACTACATGGTGAGAACACAAAGATAGTGTTTTATTCTCTTGAAACATGCAGGTATCACACATTCGATGACAAAATTATCCAAAAAAGTTTCGGTGCCAACTTATCCTTAAGTAAACAGCATTGTCTCCATCATACATGGATCGAACCAAGTTGGGCGTAATTTATAAACCAAAGCTAAGCTATAGAAGCACAGAACTATGAGTTTTTGTTATGCTTGCTTAATTTATATGGATATTTTGTTTAACAAGAAAACTTATATTTTGGTTTGGAAAACATACATTAGTTAACTAAATAAAGGCTTTTGGGACGTTTTAGCTTATTCTTGATTGTGTTGCAGCATTATTCATTCATTTCCTTTGGTGTGTGTTTTCGGTTCTTGTCAACAGGCTAGTGCAAGATCCCTTTGTGTATATCTTGAAATTTTTTTATTGGCCTCTTTTTATTGAGCAGAGCTTATCTCTGGCTTGATGTAAATATCCCCCCTAGTAGCACCATATCTATCTTTAAGCTAGCATCAAACTATTGTTATATATTTTATTTGAACGGTAAATTTGGATCACTAACGGACCACTGGAGTATCATTGTGCCACCAGCGGAACCACCCCATCATAACCATCTCCACTAGGCATAATGCTTGTACACCAATTTAGGAGAAAACCCAATAAATATGGGAAAAACCCCAATTATGGGAATAGAATCGAGGACCTATTGTTATCTTTTTTAATTGTCAAACGTTACTCTTTTACATTATTATACCAATAAATCTAAACTAGGCCTTTACCCATGTTTAAACATGAAATTTCCCCTCTAAGAGCTATGTGCCTCTAGTCAACCAAATGAGCTAGCCCCACATTAGCTAAGTAAATTATTTGATAATAATTATCTAGTTTAACAAATTTCCTAATAAATATTTATATTCAGTTATAGAAAAAAGAAGATAATTTAATATTTATTTTGTGTAAGAAATATTTATACTCAGTTATAGAAAAAAGAAGATAATTTAATATTTATTTTGTGTGTTCAAATCAAGATCAACTAAAAGTTAGATCAAATGCTATAAGTATCTTATTAAATTAGCAGAGTGTCCGCACGATACAGCGGGGATGACATTTTGCATTGTGGTACATGTCCTTCCACCAGTTACAACCCCATTAAACATGGCTGCAAAACCCATCAATCAATAGAAGAGAGAGATGTGCATCCGCATGATTATGTGGCATTAGTTCAGATAATCTTGCGCGTCCATTACCGATCATGTTCTATTAAGCGCGTTCACAAATGCATTAGTTCCTAATAGAATTTAGTTGAGCGATTATTATTAGTTGGTACTAAAAAATTAAACGAAACCCGCCAGGAAACATGCGTAAAAAAATACATGTACCCGCGGGTAATAAATAAAAGGAAAGCAGTTACAAATATATTAGTTAAAACAAATAAATTATAAAAACTTTATTTTGGTAATTATTTTTCAAATCATCAAATTTTATAAATTATTTTCCCAAAACTTTCTCTATTTATAAAAAAACTCCAAAAAACCTAGCTTTTAAACATAAATTATTATTTTTCCAACTTTCTCTATTCCAGTCGTCAAATAATTTTCACACGATTTTCCATCTGCAGCAGCTCTGCTTAATTTGCTGGTCTCGTATCACCAGGTAAGTATCTATCGATCCATTATTAACTTGTAATCAACTTCTTCTTCTTCGTCAGTTCGGATGTAGGGATAGTTAACTTCTGAGTTATGATTCCTATTTGTGGGTTTCCCATTCGATAAGTATCAAACACTTAGTATAGCAAACGAAAACATTCGATCAGGTTCTTCTAATCGTTCATGGACACTTTGGGTGCTTTGCTTTCTTCATTTATCGATTAAAAGATTGTTGTCATATAACCATATCTTCTTTTTTTCTTTTTTTTTTTAAACTCGATGTTAAAATCTGTCTTTCTATTAAGTGATGATTATGTATTTACACTAGAACATATATATATATATATATACACACATACTCTAGTGCTGATTTTTGAAGTTTGAATTATTAGATGGAGCGGACAGAGAAGCAGCCACCTTCGAGCTTGTCTTCAAGCTACCAGTCGTTTATTGCTGAGAACCTAGAATCCCTTAATCGGCATCATCGAATCAGTAAGTTGAATAGGAGACGAATCCGTGCGTGTTTTCATGGCTGGGTGATTCTCTCGGACCTTCTTCCTGATAGCGTTTTATGGTGTCTTTGGAACCCACTCATCCCCAAGTTGATTCGCCTCCCACCTTTGCTTGATAAAGAAAAAGCTCCTTACTTTTTTTGTCTCTCATCTCCTCCTGATTCTCCAGGTTCGATTTTCCTCTTCACAATTGCCAAAGATCCTACCATTGTTTTTTGCCAGCTAGACCGTGAAAAAGTGGGATTAGAATTAGAATGGACTGAAATGTCATATGCTAAACAAATCAGCAGCATAGGCTGCGGTATAGATGTGGGACCAGGTAAGGTATACCTAGAACACCTAACTTGTTGCAATGGTAAGGTATATGCCCTGACCGTTGTATATTCCATGACCGTGGGCGCAGGTTATGATGGAATTGTCGTACAGGTTGACATTGTAGTTAAAGGTAAAGACGTTGTGATAAGTTTAGAGCCATTTGTGAAAGTCCCTAAATTTGATTTCCATCCTTATCGTATCCCAAGTGGTTCTCCCTTCCTCGATGTATATTTCATAGGATCTGGTACAAAATTGTTCTACGTTGAATTATGTTATTCATATGAATCGAGGGGGGGTTATGTTCGTTTGTTTAGTTTGGATATGGATAGTATGATGTGGGAGGAATTGGAAGACCTCAAAGATGATGTAATTGTCCTCCTCGACAATGGTTGGGTTACCAAAAACTTAGCGTTCTACAAGTCCAAAGTTTTCTCGGATATAGCTGGTTATGTGCATGTTCTTAGTGAGAGGGAAGCAGTAGTATCCTCATTCCATGTCAAAGATAGAACCCTGTCTCTATCCGTAATGCCTTCTTTTGTACGAGAAAGCCAACTGTTAGTATGGACAATGCTTGAATGCGGGTATTGCCTATATTCTATGTTATTATAAAAAGCAACAATTTTTTTTTTCATTTTAGCTGGGAAATGTTTTCTTATAATCATGTTTTGTGTAGGTTAGAAGCTAATCATCCTAAATCTAAGCAAGAAGAAGAGGACAAGGACAAGGATATAGTCCTACGACTAGTTAAGGGTGATGAAACTGAATCTGATATCACCACAAGTGAGTCACACCTACTCGATATTCCGTTTCATATATTGGAATCGATTATGAAGCTGTGTGTTGGTGTCGAATACATGAAGTTTCGTGCTACGTGTAAGCGTTGTTCTTTAGCTGCACCTTTGATCCAATGGAGCAGCAAAACAACATTAAAGAGATTACAGACATATTCATTAGCTTCACCATGGTTGATGGTGTTCAACCTGTATGAAGACATTATCACTTTTATAGATCCGTTATATGGTGACAAGTATGTTATTAAAACTTCTCAAAAAACAAAGAGTTACCGAATATGTTGTTCTAGGTTTGGATGGTTGTTGATGTATAAAAATGCTAGACACCTAGTCTTCTTTAACCCATTCACAAGTGATAAGCGTGAGCTTCCCATGATTGATCTAGTAGAAAGCTTTTGTTTCTCTGCACCACCAACTTCCCCTAATTGTATGGTGGTTGGGTTTACGACATTACGGGAGTGGCATGTTTGCATCCACTTTTTACACGGGGAATCATTATGGAGGACATTTCAGTTGAATCTTGGCCCGCGTTCTTTACGGTTTCCAACATTCAGTGGTCGAGATATTTATGCCTTGTTTAACGATGTAAGAATCAATGCTTTTAGAGACATAGATTATGAAGGTTACTCTTTGGATGTTGTTGTGGACAAAGCCCCAAGAAGTTGTTGCAGATATAGGGCACAATACTTTCTATCAAACTGTGATCAACATACTTTACTAGTCATTGTGGGTGAGTTTGGAGAATTTGTTGAGGTGTTCAAGCTAAACCATTCTACAAAAGAATGGGAAAAACTAGACAGTTTAGGAAAACACATGGTTTATATTTCTAATACATCATGCATCTGCCTTGAAGCCAAGTCACCAGAAATGGAGAACAAGATCTACTTCCCAAGGTTACTACATGGTGAGAACACAAAGATAGTGTTTTATTCTCTTGAAACATGCAGGTATCACACATTCGATGACAAAATTATCCAAAAAAGTTTCGGTGCCAACTTATCCTTAAGTAAACAGCATTGTCTCCATCATACATGGATCGAACCAAGTTGGGCGTAATTTATAAACCAAAGCTAAGCTATAGAAGCACAGAACTATGAGTTTTTGTTTTGCTTGCTTAATTTATATGGATATTTTGTTTAACAAGAAAACTTATATTTTGGTTTGGAAAACATACATTAGTTAACTAAATAAAGGCTTTTGGGACGTTTTAGCTTATTCTTGATTGTGTTGCAGCATTATTCATTCATTTCCTGTGGTGTGTGTTTTCGGTTCTTGTCCACAGGCTAGTGCAAGATCCCTTTGTGTATATCTTGAAACTTTTTGATTGGCCTCTTTTTATTGAGCAGAGCTTATCTCTGGCTTGATGTAAATATCCCCCCCTAGTAGCACCATATCTATCTTTTAGCTAGCATCAAACTATTGTTATATATTTTCTTTGAACGGTAAATTTGAATCACTAACGGACCACTGGAGTATCATTGTGACACCAGCGGAACCACCCCATCATATCCATCTCCACTAGTCATAATGCCTATACACAAATTTAGGAGAAAACCTAATAAATATGGGAAAAACCCCATTATGGGAATCGAATCGAGGACCTATTGTTATCTTTTTTAATTGTCAAATGTTAATCTTTTACATTATACCAATAAATCTAAACTATGTCTTTACCCATGTTTAAACATGAAATTTCCCCTTTAAGAGCTATGTGCCTCTACCAAATGAGCTAGCCCTACATTAACTAACTAAATTATTTGATAATAATTTTCTAGTTTTACAATTTTCCTAATAAATATTTATACTCAGTTTCGAAAAAAGAAGTTAATTTAATATTTATTTTGTGTATTAAAATCAAGATCAACAAAAAGTTAAAAATATTTATACTCAGTTATAGAAAAGAGAAGATAATTTAATATTTATTTTGTGTGTTCAAATCAAGATCAACTAAAAGTTAGATCAAATGATATAAGGCTATAGGGTGTGGTCATGAGCTTTATAACCATCATAACCCTCTACGTCAGCACCATGTCACCAACCTCTAATCCACTATCTAAGACCACTACTCTAAGGGTGTGGTCATAACCCAAACCACTATCCCCTCATTAATTTTAATTTATTTTTGTCTAAAGAAATAGGAAAAGAATCTTGAAAAATGGAAACTAGGATCATGGTTGTCATGGTTTAATCTAGGGGAACCATGGTGGATCATGCAAGAGGGTGGTGTGGCCTTCTATTCATGTTCCTACATGACAAATCATGTCTCAACCATGACCTCCACACCCTTTAGCCTAAGTATCTTATTAAATAAGACAGGCACGTGGCCATACATGTTACTTATCACTTAACCAAGAATTCGCAATGAGTTTAACATGTAAACTAATAGGTAATCGGGTTCTCCTGATCATTGGTTTGGCCAAGGCCGGCTCAACCGTTTTGGAGGCCCAAAGCAAAAAAATAAATTGAGGCCCTTTTCTTCTTTAAAAAAAAAAACTAATACCTTATTGTGAGTTGGGTAGCTCTATATTTGGCAAAATAGAATGAGCGGGTCGGTCAGTCGACAAAGGTAACGGGTCATAAAAATGTTATATTAAAAGTTCCTATATATTAGTTAACAAGCCAATAAATAATAAGATCCATGTTTCCTGCATATACAAGCAACTCAACTCCTTGCTCCAAAAGTATAAAAATCCATACTTCAAAAACTCTCATCCTGCAAAAACAAAGAGGTCTAATTGGTTTATTAGTAGCACTAAAATGAAGAAACAATTAGTAGCCATAGAGACAAAACAACTTTTTTCCTAGTTGTGACAGTACGACTAGTTTTTTTTATATATTTGTGAACAACTAGTAGTCATATGAACTAGAAACAAAACAACTATTTTTCCTGTAGCCAAATAATATAATGAATGTTGTCATCATCATACCCAGTAAATCTCACCAATAGCAAAGCTAAGGTCTAAAGAGGGTAGATGTAGACAGCCTTACGCTGCTTACAGTGAGAACCCCCGACTCGGTTGTAATTTTGTATCAAGCCTTGGACCTATGGCACATAACACTCAGACAATCCGCACAAAGACCGATTGATGCATGTACTCCGTGTCTTTTAGCTATCATGTAACACCTCGTAAAAATGTGTCCAGTATATACTGACACGTGTCCACACTATCAACTGAGCCACTTGTTGGACGAGATGGACTATTTGTGAATTTATATGAGAGTATGAATGTAGAAGGACTAAAGGTGTCAACATGCTGAAACTATGCCTCTGGGTGACCCTTTAACGAACTGGGAGCTTGATGATGTTCGGTCATACTCCCAGATGTTCCAAAGATTGGCCATAAGGGGCTAAATATGCTTTACATGGTAATATATGAGAGTATAGAAGTTAAGGGGCTAAAGGTGACCGAATTTCAAAGTTCTCGGGGGTCTCGCGGGTCGCGAGAGAGACTGTCTCTATCTCTCGCGGGGCGCCAGAGAATGCCAGTGACAAATTTTTGTTTGGAGGCCAAGGCATTCTGCCCTTGTGCCACCTTGTCACTATAAGAAAACTGGGTTTTTAGTACGCGTAAAAGCGTCCTAAAATGTTATTTTATAGGACTTTTCATTTAATAGGACCAACGGTAAAAGCGTTTCATGTAAAGGGGTCGTAATAAGTCCCGGAACTAAAAAAGCGTCCTAACATCTCAAATAAGATTATGAAACCAATTTTACGGTAGCGTAATATGTCTTTGAACAAGCAAAATAGTGTCCTAATAAAAACATATTAGGACACTTTTATGATATTCTAACATGTATTTACATATTTTTAATCTTTTGATACACTTACAAGCGTCCTTAGAAATTAATTGATAGAACCCTTATGATGTAACATTATAGCTAATTTAGTAGCAAGAAAATGGTCCTAATATACCAAATAAGATCATGAAACCAATTATATGGTCGCATAATGTGTCTATAGACAACTTGAATAGCGTCCTAAAAAGAACATATTAGGACACTTTTACAATCATTACAAAAAAATTGCCATCTAGTGGCACACAAAAAGTGCCACAAAAAACCAAAAAAATGCCACTAAAGACCATTGTTGGAATGGGCGGCACACAAAAAAAGTGCCACTAGAAGCGGTGACGCTAAAGCCTTTTAGTGGCACTTTTTTGATCTGACGCTACAAACTTTTGAGCTTTTAGTGGCACTTTTTTGTTTGCCACTATATAGTTTTGAGCTTTTAGTTGTACAAATTAAATGGCCTTAAAATTGGAATTGACGAGTCGAACATGATTACACATGTTCTAATAATTATTACCAACTTGTTTAAGTGTCAAAATATATTTTATAATATCTATTAACTCAGATTACAATATTTATGAAATCTGACCCGTTTGACATTTTAAACATTAAAACCTTGACCCGTCAATTGACCTAGTAAACGTGATCTTTAGGAGGTGCCCTTTTGATGGATTACCACCTACCTAATTACGATCACGTAGCCATGTTCGTCTCAAACAATGGCTGGACCATTAAGATCTAAACCAACAGTCAAAGCATTTATCGAAAATGCTTGACTTTTGGCTTAAAAAGCCTAATAAACGGAAATGTAACTGAAAGGAACACTTACTTGTGATCCTTAGAATATTTAGAATTCAGAAGAAGGCCTCCTTGATATAGGAAGCAACTCCAAGAATAGTAGAGAGGAGGAAGAGTGAATGAGCAAGGAAAATGGAGTATGAACACTCCTATTTATACTTGAAAAAGATGCATAGGATCAAGACAAGTGTTGGGGCTGATCTAAGATCATTCCAGGTATTAATTGAGGTGTCAAGAACTACACAAGAGTGGCATTTTGCGAAATAGGTGGCACAAGGGCAGAATGCCTTGGCCTCCAAACAAAAATCTGTCACTGGCACTCTCTGGCGCCCCGCGAGAGACAGAGACAGTCTCTCTCGCGGCCCGCAAGACCCCCGAGAACTTTGAAATTTTTTCACCTTTAGCTCCTTAACTTCTATACTCTCATATATTACCATGTAAAGCATATTTAGCCCCTTATGGCCAATATTTGGCACATCCGGGAATATGACCGAACATCATCAAGCTCTCGGTTTGTTAAAGGGTCACTCAGAGGCATAGTTTCAGCATGTTGACACCTTTAGTCCTTCTACATTCATACTCTCATATAAATACACAAATGGTCCCTCTCGTCCAACAAGTGGCTCAGTTGAGAGTGTGGACACATGTCAGTACATTACTGGACACGTTTTTACGAGGTGTTACATGATAACTAAAAGACACGTGGTACATGCATCAATCGGTCTTTGTCCTTATTGTTTGAGCGTTATGTGCATAGGTCCAAGGCTTGATACAAAATTACAATCGAGTCGGGAGTTCCCACTGTAAGCAGCGTAAGGCTGTCTACATCTACCCTCTTCAGGCCCTACCTTAGCTTTGCTATTTGTGGAATTTACTGAGTATGATGATGACAACATTCATTATATTATATGTATAAAAATAGTTGTTTTGTTTCTAGTTCATATGACTACTAGTTGTTCACAAATATATAAAAAAAAAACTTGTCATACTGTCACAACTACAGGAAAAAAGTTGTTTTGTTTCTATGGCTACTAATTGTTTCTTCATTTTAGTGCTACTAATAAACCAATTAGACCTCTTTGTTTTTTTGCAGGGTGAGAGTTTTTGAAGTATGGATTTTTGTACTTTTGAAACAAGGAGTTGAGTTGCTTGTATATGCAGGAAACATGGATCTTATTATTTATTGGCTTGTTAACTAAGACCGTGGGGTATGGTGGGGCTTGGGTTGGGGCTTGGGTTGGGCATTTGGTGACACGTGTAAAGGGAGCCACCCCACTGCCTGGTTACGTGTCCGCGGGGTATGGTCGGGCGTGGGTTGGGCTTGGGTTGGGTGCACCGCGTGGCAGAAAAGTTTTTTAAAAAAAAAATACAAAAAATTTATAAAAAATCACACAACATTTATAAAAAAAACCTACAACTTCATTAAAATTTTAAAAATTACATAATCCTAAAAATTACATACTTTCTAAAAATTACAAAATAAAAAAACCTATAGCGTTAAAAAAATTTCAAAAAGGTCGATCTTGTGGGATGGGGGACCAGTGGGTGGGGGTTACAAATATATAGAGGGTTGTTGGGAGACCGGGGTGGCGGTTTGGTGGTATTGGGGGGACCGTTTGAATTTTAAAATTCAAAATTTGAAATTTTGACCGCCTGACGTGGCGGGGTGAGCAAATGATAGTCCGCCAGCTCGCTTGGCCATACCGACCCACGCCCGGCTTGAAAGCCAAGCCCCAAGGGGCCACGTCCCAACCCAAGCCCACCCGGGGTGGTGACTTGGGCGTTTTACCCCAACCCAAGCCCCATACCCCACGACCTAATATATAGGAACTTTTAATATAACATTTTTATGACCCGTTACCTTTGTCGACAGACCCGCTCAGTCTATTTTGCCAAATATAGAGCTACCCAACTCACAATAAGGTATTAGTTTTTTTTTAATAAGAAAAGGGCCTCAATTTATTTCTTTGCTTTGAGCCTCCAAAACGGTTGAGCCGGCCTTGGCCAAACCAATGATCAGAAGAACCTAATTACCTATTAGTTTACATGTTAAACTCATTGCGAATTCTTGGTTAAGTGATAAGTAACATGTATGGCCACATGCTCGTCTTATTTAATAAGATACTTAGGCTAAAGGGTGTGGAGGTCATGGTTGGGACATGATTTGCCATGTAGGAACATGAATAGAAGGCTACACAACCATCTTGCATGATCCACCATGGCTCCCCTGGATTAAACCATGACAACCATGGTCTTAGTTTCCATTTTTCAAGATTTTTTTTCCTATTTCTTTAGACAAAAATAAATTAAAACAAAGAAGGGGATAGTGGTTTGGGTTAGGACCATACCCTTAGAGTAGTGGTCTTAGATGGTGGATTAGAGGTGGGTGACACAGTGCTGACGTAGAGGGTCATGGTGGTCATGAGGCTCATGACCACACCTTATAGCTTTATAGCATTTGATCTAACTTTTAGTTGATCTTGATTTTGAACACAAAAAATAAATATTAAATTATTTTCTTTTTTCTATAACTGAGTATAAATATTTTTAACTTTTAGATGATCTTGATTTAATACACAAAATAAATATTAGAGTAAACTGCAATTTTATCCCCTGAGGTTAGGGGTGATTGGCACTCTTACCCCCCTAAGGAAATAAATGCAATTTTACCCCCCGCTGTTCACTGTTATGTCGCTATTCTACCCCCCGGAAGCAATTTTGTTGACTGGTCTGTTGACTTGGGGGTGAAATGACTATTTTACCCTTTTATTTTACCTCCCAACGTTTGCTGTTATGTCGCATGTTTACCCCCTGGAATCAAATATGTTGGCTGATCTGTTGACTTGGGTAAATTACTAAAATACCCTTTCTTATAACCCCCTATAATTTATGTTTAGAAGCAAAATTACCCTCTGCAACTTCCAAAACCTTTCCCGCCACCATCCATATTCGATTCCACCACCATATAAACAGGCTTGTAACAGAATTCAAGCCACTCAGCCACCGTTGACCACCCTTCGCTACTGTCCCATCTCCATGAACCTGGCTAGAGCCCATACACATCCAGAATTAGGTTCACATGTCCATTGTGTGTATGGCATCAAGTGTTGTAACAGAATTCAAAAACCATGAAGAAGTGTTGTAATGTAATTCAAAAACCATGAAGAAGTCAAACAGGTTCACTGTCAATTCAAAAACCATTAAGAACCTTTAGCATTTGACAGGTTCACTGTCAAGTCAAACAGAATTCAAACAAGTTTGTAATGTCGAAATTTAGAAATGACAAATCTTGGTGTTGAGCCATAAGCATTTGTACAAGCATGTTTGACTTTCATAAGTTAAATTGCACATACACCTATTGACCCATATGCATTTGTAGAAGCCTGTTTGACTTTCCACATATACCTATTGACTTTCTATAACTATGGGTTAAGCATAACAAGTGTTTCTGGTTTGGTGAATATAAAGTTCGGAAGCATTCATGAGACTCAAGATCACGAACACCCTCTTTCACTTATGCAAGGGACTGAAAGTGATGGTGATTGCACCAAGTGCAAATGCAAATGCATCAGCACCTCTGCATCAGTCAATGTGTTCTGCTGTGTTCTATGACCAACATTAACAGCAGAGCAACTTAACAGCAACGCTTCTAAGTTAACAGCAGAGCAACTTAAGATTAACAGCAGAGCAACTTAACATTAACAGCAGCAACTTAACATTAACAGCAGAGCAACCAAATATACAGTCAATGCTTCTGATATGCAACTTAAGAGCAGAGCAAGTTAACAGCAGCAAGTTAACAGTCTAATATAACCAACATTAACCCACATTAACAGTCAATATGTTCTATGATCAAACATACCAAAAGATCCTAATATATAACCCACATTAACAGTCAACTACACTACATATTAACCCAAAACATCCTAATATATGTTAGAGTTTTACACAACCATTTCCTGCTGCGGGGAAAATTGGAAGTGCAGGAAAGGGCGGCCCCGCATTTTCACCACCACTGAGACCACAATCGATCGGACTGACCACCGAATCCTCATGTCCACTGCAAACACATAAAGATGGATGTTTCAATAACCCCATGTTTTTAACTTGTTCACACAGATCGGTTTATACCTGACAGTAGAGACCAAAAGGGGGAACGGTTGTTGTCGCCGGAAACCATGTGCATCGGCGGAGGTGTGGTCGCCATTGTGGTCGCCGGAGGTGGAGGTGGAAGGATGGGGTTCTCTTCACTCATTGTTAGTTGGAAGCCGGTGGTGGAGGTTTTTGATGGAAGCCGGTGGTGGAGGTGGAAACAGGTGGTGGATCGCCGGAGGTGAAGGAGTGGATGGAAGCCGGAGGTGGATGGATCGCCGGAGGTGAAGGAGAGGATGGAAGAATCTTAGGGGTAAGATTGTGAGATTATGTTTAGTTTAAGGGTTTATATAATATATAAACAACTAATTAAAGTGAAATTACCTATTTGCCCTTTGACTCTCCCATGATTTTGTTGACCAGTCAACAAATTGGAGTTTAGGGGGTAATGTTGCGATATAACAGTGAACAGTGGGGGGTAAAATTGCAATTATTTCTTTAGGGGGTAAGAGTGCCAATCACCCCTAACCTCAGGGGGTAAAATTGCAGTTTACTCTAAATATTAAATTAACTTCTTTTTTCGATAACTGATTATAAATATTTATTAGAAAAATTATAAAACTAGATAATTATTATCAAATAATTTACTTAGTTAATGTGGGGCTAGCTCATTTGGTAGAGGCACATAGCTCTTAGAGGGGAAATTTCATGTTTAAACATGGGTAATGGCATAGTTTAGATTTATTGGTATAATGTAAAAGAGTAACATTTGACAATTAAAAAAGATAACAATAGGTCCTCGATTCGATTCCCATAATTGAGGGTTTTCCCATATTTATTGGGATTTCTCCTAAATTGGTGTATAAGCATTATGCCTAATGGAGATGGTTATGATGGGGTGGTTCCGCTGATGGCACAATTGCTTTTCGCTTATCGTCGCCGTTTTCGCTTATTCTGTTACGTTGTGTTATCAATCGATTAGTTACCTCACATGTATCGCCGAACTTAGTTCGAAAACGACTTCATCGCTCAGTTCGCCCTCTCAAGACTTGATCCAACCCTTTCTCGTATTGGATCGAGTCATCGCAATTCTGTCTGTACTATGTCGACACGGATGACACTGCCTCACAAGACGGAAGCCATATGAATAAAACATGGTGGATACGCCACCGGTACTTCCTATATATAAGTGTTTTAGCCATATTGTAGAACTTTCGTGGGAAGGTGCCATGTGAGGCCGACCTTAAATTTAAATTCTTTGGTATAATTAAAAGGCTTGTTACACAAATTTTAAAACTAACCTTTTTCCTTACAAAACTTTTTCCAAAAACTAATCAAAACCTTTATACAAAACGAGACGTTGTTGAGACACTGGTGTGACAATCGACTCAAGTCAACGCCGTGTGGCGAGAAAATTTCGTAAAATGAGTTTTGATCACTTTAAAATCTTTTAAGTAACCTAACAAAACCCTTCTCATCGTGCTGGTGCGAACATCGCTACAGTTAACGCCGCACCATGGGAAGATTTTCATAAATAAGTCTTCCTAATTAATCGACTTTTCAAAAATTTAAAACGCTTTGGAATCGAAAATTTAAAACGCTTTGAACCGCATTTCTCTTTGCTCTCGCTTGGTCCTCGCAATGCCCTCGTATGTGTGTACCCAATCAATCGAACGGTTAGCATGTCAGCCGACCGGGTAGCATGCTAACCGACCGGTCAACATGTCAGCCGATCGGATAACATGCCAACCGAACGGTCAGCATGTCAACCGATCGGATAACATGCCAATCGAACGGCCCACATGCCAGCCGACCTGGCTCATCCGACCGGATAAGCCACCCGTTCGGGTTGCCACTAGCCCTATTATTCAACTTTTCACCGCATCCCGCTTACGCTACCATTCCATGTTTATGCTAACTCAGGCGCCCTCTAAATTAATCCAAACAAGTTGTGTTCTCGCTAAACACGCACTGTGAGTATACTCAAACCCCTTTTTAATCGCATTTTTTGGTGTAACATACGTTCTTAATAAATCGAACTTACCAAACGAATTATTCAATCAATCTATTCATCACATGCGAATAACTGTTATGCATATTTATACGTGATGCTAGTTACATGTGCGTTAGGACTTATACTCGCGAGGTCCCGCCTTAACTAGTATAGTACTATAGTACCCGACGGGGTCTAGTAAGGATGAATAGCAATGACAATCGCAGCTCGAGTGACTTAGCTGGTAGTATTTGTCTTATGTGCATACATGTTGAGGTATCCCATTTATGTATTTAGTAATTCGCAACACTTTTGACTATTTTATCGCTACACTATCAAAACTTGTATACTCACCAATACTTTTGTATTGACTTTGTTTCAACGTATGTTGCAGGTTAGATCGCTATCTACATCAAATCAAGCTAGGAAGTTTAGAAACTCGCCTAAAATCTAGGTTGTCGGATTTGTATTGTTCGAGAGGATAAGAAATCTGTGATAACTTATGTGATTGTATTATTTATTAGTATGGGATAATGAATGTAATAAATATTATCGTAGCATAGTTGTTATGGATTCTCTTGAGCAATCTGATTCGCCTAGTGTCGCGCCCCGATGATTCCGCCATCGGTTAGGGTGTGACAGTAACAAACAAATTACTTTTGTATCTCTGATTTAAATTTAATGTAGTTTGTTTCCTTCTTGACCCTAACAGGTTGAGGGCACTTCCAACAGTGTAGCCAAGAGATATTGATGACACCCGATCATAGTTCAACTGTTGAAGAGCTTAAATCTCCTAAGATACCACACAACAAGGTTAGCCTACAGGCTACACCCCCGATATAATTGCATATAGTAGCACGTATAAGCTTTCAAAAGAAGCTATAATGGTATAACCGCTTTAATCATATCTAGACTTCAAGATATTATAGTTGAGAATACTTTTAAAATCATCCTACTGTTAAACGCTTTAATCATATCAAGGCTTCAAGGTATTATAGTTGAGAATACTTTTAAAACCATCCTTGCTTTGAACTGGTGGAATTGTTAGCAACCAAGTATCTAACATAAATTAACAGATTCAAATATTTTTTGTGAGGCTGTTCCTTCCTAGGTCAACATCATTTTATCTAGGTGTCATTATCTTTTGTGTAAATTCAACTAATTAAGTTCATATTTGTTGGAAATTAATCTAAGGTGAGCTGAAAACTGAATTTAACCTTTATCTCTTTGGTTGCACATTAAAGCTTACAAATTCGTAGTTAAATCTAATAATAATTCTACGTATATTAATAAATCACGGAAAAGTGGATCAACTTCCTACTAGCAAAACCTAATGAACACATGTTTGGTAGTGACGTGCAAGGTACAAAATATATCCACGTATGAAATATATTTTAACATCTTCGCCTCGACTTTTGCTCTTTGAGCTTTTGATAGGCTATTTGAGCTCCATGATCTGGTATTATTAGTCACGATCGTTTGCATTACTTATGAAGCTGGAATTTATGGCATGGCCTTAGTGTATATTAGATGATCATCTGTCTGTGATGTGACCCGAGTATACGTTCGATTTTGTTCAGCACAACCTATAGCAACGACATGTCATCGCTTAGGCGTACTTCTTTTCGTCTCTAAAGTATAATTACATTTTTGACTTGAAAATTCTTTCGGTCGATTCAGATCAACCCAATTCAATTCAGATCTTGAAAAATCTTTCAGATCTTGAAACTCATGGACGACGGCGGTGGTGGAGTTCGGTAGCGGCGGTGTTCGAGAGAGAGAAGAGAGAGAAGAGAGAGATGATGGCAGTGGGATGGTGGTGTTGGCGGCAGTGCGATGGTGGTGGTGGGGATGATGCGGTGGTGGGGGTGGTGGTGTGGTGTTGGCGGCAGAGAGGGAGAGAAAGAGAGAGTGCAGGGGGTGTTAGAGAGAGGCAGATTAGGCAGTTTCGACTCTAGGGTTGGTCTGAGTTGAATCATTGATAGAAGATGGTGGTTAACCAGTGGTGCTCATGGTTGGCCAAGGTTGGGTGGTGGTCTGATAGTTGTGGTTGTTGGCTTGTGGTGGAGAAAGGTAAGAATGAGTGAGAGAGGGAGTTGAGAGAGAGAGAGAGAGAGAGAGAGAGAGAGAGAGAGAGAAAGGGAGGTTGAAGATGATGATGTCCTGTGGGTTATGTGGGTTTTTTAATAAATAAATTGGTTTAATAAAAATTAAATTGACCAAATTACCCCTGCAGATAAAGACAAAAAATGCGCCTTAAAACAGTAAAAAATGAGAGATTTTGAGTTTTGGACTAAAATGGCAATATAATGCAAACCACAGGGACCCAAATTTAAAAAGTTTGAGATTTGGACTAAAATGGCAAAAATGCCCAAACCACAGGGATCAAAATGGCAGTTTACTCAAAAAAAAAATACATAACCATGATTTTTATGTATAGTCGTTATAGTAACATCTTTTAAATTTTTTTTATGTATAGTAGTTATAGTAACATCTTTTAAAAAAATAATTTTATGGTTGGTAGCATCACTTCTTGTTTTCCCTATGTTACCCTTTCCCCATTTACAAGACAAGAAAATATATGAAGTATACGGGACAATTGGGAACAAGGGTAATTTAGTCATTTATCAAGAAAACAACTTCCCCCATTGATTTTCAAACGGTTAGAACTTTTTTCATACGTTAATATTTTTAGAAAAAAATTGCATCGTATATTCATGAGCATTTCATTCTCTTTAATTCGAGCAGCCTATTGCTATAGTTATTCTTAAAAATAATTACAGGATTTTGAATACATATTATTAGTTCATTACGTAATTATGTGATTTTAAATTTTAAATATTCATTACATGATTACACATTCAACATAAATTAATATGTGATTACACTTTCAATATAAAACCCATTAGTGAAAAGAAATTGATTAACATTCATTAATAGTGACCTGGCAAAATGGGTGGGTCGGGTTGGGTTGGGTTATGGGTCAAAACAGGTTGGGTCATAATGGGTTCGGGTCAGAACGGGTCATTTTAAAAAAAGGACAATTTGGTTTGGGTCATAACGGGTTCGGGTCAAAACGGGTTAGGGTCAAAATGGGTTCGGGTCAAAACGGGTTCGGGTCAATTTGGGTTTGGGTCAGAACGGGTCATGTTAAAAAGATAAAAAGTTGGTTCGTGTAAAAATGGATTTCTACAAAATAAGTTACGCTCGACATGAATTGTTTTATACAGTAGATAATATATTGCAGCTTAGCATGAAAAGATAGATAGATATATAAATATACGTATTGTATAAATGGCTGATTTGAATATGTATGAAAAGATAGATATATACAAGAATTTTATAACAATATATGTTTAACAAAAAAATTGCAAGAAACCTACGGGTTTGTATGTTAAAACAACAGTAGTTTATTTTCAAAAGAAACAAAGTTATTAAAACGTTAAAACAACAGTAGTTTATTTTCAAAAGAAACAAAGTTATTAAAACAACAATAGTTTATTTTCAAAAAAAAAAAACAAGCAATAGAAAAGTCAGTACCGACTCTGCAATAGACGCAACCCACCTTCCAGCACCACCATCCGTCGCCGGTCACCGGCGCAACTTCACCTCGCCATCCATATCGTCTCTCTCCTCCGGTTTTCTGGTGACTATTCAAGTATTCATCTTATCTCTCCTCTCCGAGTGTGAAACTACTAAAACCCTAACTGAAAATTTACAACCCTAATCATGGACCACCAACATCGCCACCATTCTCCGTCATCTTTCCTCGGCCGTCACAAAATATCACCGACACGGTTCCATCAAGTATGAGGTGTTTAATCAACTTACCTTATTGGTAAGTGACAACCCATCTGACCCGATGACCATTTCTCAGTTGTAAAAGAAGACTACCCATTCCACCCATCTGAATTGTAAGTGACAATCCGTATTGACCCGTTCCTAACTTTAGTTTGTTACAGATCCACCTAAAATAACCCGTTCTTAATTTTAATCATGTCCACCATACATATAACACAACTTGAAAAATCTAGGTAATCTGGTAAACTTTCATGTATTTAGTTAAATCAATGCACCCAAAAATAATCTCTTTAACATTTCAAAAACTGATAAGCTTGATTGAAGTCAAAAAAAACTTGACCAGAAAGTTTCTAAAACCACGCAACCATAAAACCGTAAGCAATCAAGTTCTACTACACAAGATTTCGCATGTCACACCGCTGATTCAACTTCTCCTGATTGAAACTGTAAATCATATCCACATAATCAAGCACAAACTACATCTACACATTATCCATCAATTACTATATCTAAACAACGTTTGAAACATCAATATAAAACCCATTAGTGAAAAGAAATTGATTAACATTCACTAATAAACAACGTTTGAAACATAATAGTAAACCCTTTCATTGTCAGATTGTTTTTTCTTGATTTGGTAATAATAAAAAAATCCAAATCAATACAAAACAGGAAACCATTACAGCATAACAAAATATATTACCTAAAAACCTAACATAACCGGATAATACGTTCTAGACTTAACGACAAAAATGAGTTACTTGATGGACTGCTTATCCAATGGGGAGCTTGCAATAGGGGCACCTCACAGTAGAAGGGTCTCTAAACATTGGATTATTGGCTTGAGTAGAGTTAAAATGTGGTTTAAAGAAGGAAATTAGGTGGGTGAAGACTGTTTTGTCTCGGCATTGGGTAGGGGGAGGAATGGGAGTCGGTGGCTGGGGTGGAGGAGCGTGGTGCTGGTAGTTGCGTTGGGTAGACCACCTGTCGTACAACTTCCAGGCTTCTTTTGCCGTCTAGCAAGGCTGAGAACTTCGATGAAGATGCCATGGTGATTGATGATTGTGGGAATGAGGTGGGGTTTCCAAATGTTTGTGAAAGTTGTTTTTTGACATTTTTCTAGTGTCAACTTCTTTTTTTTCCACCAATGACGTATCTTAGTGTCTGTACCAAAACTCCAATAAATATAATAAACCATTATTCTATATATATATATAAGATTAAAACCCTAAGTCGGTTTTGTCTTCTTCTCTCTTCTTTTACTACTGGGTCCTTATGCTTTCATCATTCATACATTTTTACATGATGTTTCTAGAATTGTCACTAATAACCTCTTGGCCTATATATCTTATTTAAACGGTTGGTAAACTTCTTTTATTATAACATTTTATTGTTATAGTTAATTTTAAGCATATTATGTTTTTTGCTTTAGCAACAGGATCGATGATGATACAAATACAGAGAAATTATATTTGTCAAGTTAGTGGGTTGTTATAATTATGATATAGTTATTTTCTATAATATTTGTGAGTGGAAGAAAAAGAAAAGGTAATAAAAAAGAATAAAGGAATATTATTAAATTAAATAAAGATAAATATAAAGAATGAGATGTGTGAGTTTTTCAATTGATCTTCAAATTTTAAGAATAAATGTGTTTTTTATGTAAGTTATTGAAATAATGATATCGAAGCTAGTGTGATTGTTCTAAGGCTATTGAACATCAATACAATGAGATTAATAGTAAAACATACCTATATTAATGACCACTAAAGCTTAGAAAAACATCATATATGTTGTGATTAGCATTGTAGATGTAGAAATCAATAGCCATTGAGTTTCCTAAGAACTCAAATAACAGAGGTGTTAAAACGAATGATAAACGAGAATGTGTGATGAATTGAAAATTGTGAATCTGAGAATTTTTTAACGCTTGGAATAGTTATGAGAAAGTCTTGACAAAAAAGAAGAAAGATAGCATTTTATAGAGTGAACAGAACCATTTTTATTAAAAAAAAACAATATTCTATGATTTTTATTCAAGTTTTCTCATGCAATAGTTGTGTTCTGTTAGTTTACAACTTTGTGTGTTAAAAGTACAGTTCTTTTGGTAAAAGACTGTTGAAGGGTCAGACATGTATTACTTGCTTCTAACAAATACATATAGTTAGTTTGTTAGAAAATTACTTTTTGGTATTTGAAAACAAAACAAATTAATGCAAACAAAAACTTTTGATAACATATTATTTGAAACAAGATGAGAAGTTATAAACAAAAAATAAAGCTATGTTTTCTTTGTATTTACATCATATACCCATGTATAACTAATATGATTTTCTGGCACACTTAAATAACTTTTTCATGGGACATAACGAACTTTTTTGAATGGTTAAACGAAGATTTCAATACTCAACATAAATGATTTATAGGTGTTTTCGTGAGGTCCTAAATGCAATGATGAATTTCGCAAGAGAAGTTATAGTTCCAACCAGGGGCGGACCCACCTTAGCCCGTGGGTGGGCGGCCGCACCCCTTGAAAAAAAATTTAGTGTTAATTTCCGTGAAAAATCCCGACCGCACCCTTAAAAAATTCCGACCGCACTCCATGGAATTTTTTACCGCACCCCTTGGAAATTTTCGTCCGCACCCCTTAGAAAAAAATGTTATGAATTTTTATAAAAAAAAATTTGAACACGGATCGAAACCTGGCCTAATATTGTAAACAACTTAGCCCACTATCCATTAAATAAACTTGTATTTAATTTAGTCCATTAAGCCCAAGTCAGTATCAATTAAAGCCCAACCCAATACAACTTTAATTAACCCAAATATCAGTCCAATACAACAAATACCCCACTCCCGTCCTCATCTGGTCGCTCCCTAGACTGTAGCGAACGTGGCTGTTCGATTGCCAGCCCCACCTCCATTCGAATTCCGACATCAGCAGCCAAATTCCGGTCACCATCTTCATCTAATCCCAAATATAAGACAGGTACATGCTTTGTTTTTTGTTATTTTGATCTTTAGTTTATGTAATTTTGTTCAAAACTCAAGAGATAATAGGAAGAAGGGTTAAAAAAGGTTTGAACTTTTATGTGTTTTGAGGTATTTTTGGGGTTGTTCTAGTCTTTATAGGATGAGTATCTTGTCTCTTAATCTCTTTTTGATTATATGATTATAGTTTAGGGTTTGAAAATTTGAAATTCATAACTTGTTGATGTGAAGAAGTGGTTCCGATCATTGTTTATTTTTGTATGTGTTTATATTTGTTTACATGACATGACCCGACCCGACCCAAACCGAATTTTTTATTTATATATATAGTAGCCGGGTTAATGTATTAATAGTAGTTTACATATGAGGGGATCAAGCCATTCGCACCTCCGCCATCCAATACCAGTGGGTATTGAAGGAGGTCCTAGTAAGCTTGACCCAGGTCCTTGCAGGATCTATACACTGAACAAGGCAAGAACCTTACCAAACTGTTCCCTTAACCCCCGACCAGGTAGCCAACATATCTCTATTGTAACACCCCGTGTTTTCCAAATGTCAAAGTCAAAGTCAAATGTTGACTGTTATTGGAATTAATCTATTTTAAATTTTGTATTATGTGGAGTAAGTGTTGTATAATCAAAATGAATCGAATGTTAATCGAATGCGAATCGTTAATCGACTATGAATAGCAGGAAGTAACAATGCAATAAAGTTAATCAATCAATAATCAAGCTAAACGAATCAATCATCGAACTCGAATCTCGAATTATGCGAATTTTTGGTACTTTTTATACGTGTGTGTGTGCCTTATGTGTTACTTGTGCATGCTTACTTTACGGTGTTATGTGTGGTGAATCAATCAAATCAAATCGAAACTCGAAAGGCAATCGAACTCAATCAAAATCGAACCCAAATTGTGAAATCAGGATGCTTATATGTTAGATATAGTGATTGGGATTAAAAGTAATTTGATTAGGAACTCTATCATACTCAAATCATCGTTCATCGAAATTGAAATATCAAAAATCTTCGTGAAACGCTCAAAAGGTTGTGCCAATCGAACAGGGAAACCTGGTCGAACAGGCCAACCGATCGAACAGTCCTGTTCGATCGGCCAGCCCATTCGATCAGTGCAACCCTGGCCGATCGGATGCACCTTTCCTCTTTTGGAAGCCTATAAATAGGGCTGTCCTTGTCTTCATTTCACTTTTGGAAAGCTTTGACCGACCAGCTCCTATTCTTCATCTTTTCTCAGATTTCTCTCCGATTCGGTAAGTTTTCACTCTAAATCTTGTACAATCTTGTTCATTTAATGATTCTACACCTTTCTATCTTTCAAAAATTGGATTCTAACCGTGAAATCACCAAGATCTAGGTGTTCTTGGGTGATGTCATCATGGTGTTCATCAAGAACATCATGTTTTGACATCATTTAACCATGATTAGCTTAGATCTAGCCGATTTCCACATGAACAAACTAAAATCTATCAAAGATCTTAACATTTCACGGTGGGAAAGATTGAAAGACGGATTTTCCAACTATCTTTCAATTCTTTTGCACTCAACACACTAAAACCGGTAGAAACGAAGCTCGAACCAACTCACAAATCATTCTAGCTATCACATGGTTCAAGGTTCGGATTCTAGCTACGAGGTTAACCGATATCGGTTGAACACTAAACTACCGTTCCGAACAGTTTACTGGCCGGACTTGGGTGATTCCTGCCCGAACCAGTAAAACAAGTAAGAACCTAAGTTCTATGGTTTAACTCGTTGTCAAAATACCTCAAAATCATACCAAGGTAATCAAAACAGCCAAGTGTTAGACGATAGGCCAACCAGGTCAGAAATGCTGGCCGAACGGTTAGGCTGTTCGAACGAACAGCCCAACCGAACGGACTTCCCAGCCGATCGACCGGGCCAGCCGATCGGCTGACACATGGCCCACAACCATTCACATATTCATGAAGTGTAGTATTGACGAAGTGATGTTCGATCGAACCTACCACTCGATTGGTAACATTACTCTTCGGATCATGAGATACTATGCTTCAACACTTAAGCATTTTTCAAAGCATTGGAGTGCCACCCGATTGAGCATGCCACCCAATCGAGTGACACCTTGCCAAGGGACTATATTGAGTGAATAACCGATCGGTTGGGCTAACCGATCGAACGGACCGTTCGATCGACCGACTTGAAAGGTAAGGATACTTCAATGTGTCCTGATAATGCTGCAAAAACTTCAAAAGTTCAAACCATCATACACAAACACATCCTTTCCTAAAGGAAGAAACAATCCACTCAAAAGGACCAGCCGATCGAGCCTACCGGACGATCGAATGGGACTGTTCAAACGGACTTTTAAACCAAACGAACGGCCCGTCCGATCGAACCTGTTGTCCGATCGACCGGACCAATCGATCCAATATCACTTGTTTTGCATTTCCGCGTTACTCATCGTTATGCTATCGAACTATTCAGGCTAACTACTCTCAGCGCTCCCTTCAATCCATAACCAAATCACTGTGAGTATACTCGATCCCTTTTTGCTTTAGCACTTTTGGGTGTTACATACGTTATCTATCAAATCACATTCAAACACAAACTATTTGAACGCTAACCAAATTGCATGTGCTACTTGACTAAATGATTGCTGTTTATTATGTTTACACGTGGAGTGCTATCTACCTGCCTTAGCAACATAGTACTATAGTTTGTACTCAGCACCCGTTCACACGGGGGTTGTTAAGGACAATCACTTATATGGATTACGGTGGTATTCATGTACTACGAACTGTCTCGGACAGTCAATCCGCAGTCGTTGGTACCGATGGTCCCATGTCGATAATTAACATGCATCGTTTTCCTCTGTGTACGTGCCTGGTTATGCGTAAACTATTCGAACTCTATATGCTATTATCAAACTTGTGTGCTCACCTTTACATTTTATGTATTGACCTTATTTTAACGTATGTGACAGGTGTTTAAGGTGTTAGCTTGCTAGGAAAGCGAGGCAATAATAAAGCTTTAGAGCCCATCTAGCAGTTGTAGGTCGTAGCCTACCTAGGGGTCTCTAGAAGCAGATAAACAATTGCCATGGAGCCGTTGGAGTTGTCTGATCAAGCATCTATGGCATTAGCTATCTGTAGATCTTGTCCAGACGAGTCTTAATGACTCTGGGCAGTATTTTAAACATTTGGTTTGTAATAAATTGAATCTGAGTTGTCGGAACAGTACTATTTGTTTAGTTGTATTCTATGATAACTTGTTTATTTATTTGGGATACGGTATGGGACGTATCACTTAACTGAATTTGTAATAATAGTTGTTGTGGAAACTTCTGAACAATCTGTTTCGCTCAGTGCCGCGCCCCGATGATTCCGCCATCGGTTGGGGTGCGACATATATATAGACCGTAGAGATATGAATGGTGAAAATCTTTTATTTTATATATATATACAGTAAAATAACGCCAAGAAACCATGGACAAATGATAAGGAAGTTTCACCTTCAACATAAGAAACTAGTTATTAAAGTCATTAATACAAAACCAAATAAAAAGTGCGAAAAGATTAAAAATCAAAAGTATTACATTAAATGCTTATCTTCACCAAGTGATGTAAGAGACTTAGGCAAACATGGCCTTTCATTGTCAAGAACTCTTACCATCAATCTTGGATCCCGAGACTACTACACACTCTCTAAGGTGGATGATGGATGATGGTGGTAGATGTGGGTGTTGTAGTGGTGGTGAAGTGGGAGAGTGTTGGTGCATATTCGGTGACAACAACTTAATAGTTTGATTAATTAGTCTTTAGATATTTCGTAATGGGCTTAGCATATTGGTTAGTAAGTTTATTGTTGTAATGGGCTTGGAAAATGGCCTAGTCCATGTAGGAAGCCCAGTTCACAAACATGTGGTATATAAACATGTTTTTGTGATTAGGGTTTTAGTGGTTAGAGAATTTTAGAGAGAGAAAGTGTAGAGAGAGAGAGAAAAACGAAATTAGGGTTGGTTAGGGATCTTGATTGATTGTAATCAGTTTGATAGATAATCAATAAAGATCCGGATTGAAAGTGATTTGTTGTTTTCTGTTTCTACACGATTTCTGCTATATTCTGATCAAGAGGATTCCGCACTCTTGATCGGATTGACAATTCTGTTAAAGATCCATACATCAAGGGGACTTACATTTGGTATCAGAGCATTAGGCTCTTGAAGAAGCTCGGTTCAGAATTTGTTGTTGCAGAAAAGGGTGGATTTTTGGGTTCTTTTGGAGATTTTCAAAAATTTTGAAGGTGGTAGACCTAGGGTTTCGAAAATTTTGGAGGAAAATTTTCGAAATTTTTAAGGTTTTTGGTTGAAAATAGGCTGTTGTTGGTGTTCAACGAGTTTAATTCTGCATATTTGGTGTTTTTGCTTGAAGGAAACTTGAAGATTTGAAGAACTATTCTTCGTGTTCTTCGTGGTGTTCATCATAATTTGCAGAAAATTACTGATAATTTGCTGTGTTGATTTGCAGGAAACTGTTAGAAGAATCTGGAAAATCTGTTGAAAATTCGATCAGATTGAGTTTCCAAAATTTGCTAGCAAATTTAACAATTTCGCAGCAAATTTAACATCTACACTGACAAACCGGTGAAATTAAGTCCTAGCAACTCGGTGAGCGGTGAAATTAAATCCTAGCAACTCGGTGACCGGCGAAATTAAAATTCAAAGGCGACTTTGGTGACCGTTTTAATTGTCCTCGGCGACATTATTACGGTGATCGGCGAAGTTACTAGACGTCGTGCTAGCGAAATTATTTACCAGCGAATTTGATCAGCTAGCATAATTACCCAGCGAATTTAATTGATCAGAGGAATTACCCAGCGAATTTAAGTGATCAAAGGAATTACCCAGCGAATTTAAGTGATCAGAGGAATTAATCAGCGAATTTAAAAAGTCAGCATAATTATATCTACTCTACCAGCAAATTTATAATTTCTCTATCAGCATATTTAACTTGGCTTGCCAGCATAATTAGCGTAACCCGGCGAAATTAACTTGGTTTGCCAGCAAAATTAGCTAGAGGAATTAAAAGGTGGAGTAAAAAAAGCAGTTTTCGAGACGATTCGTTGGATTCGTTTTTTTCCGAATTGGGTTTTCGACATTATATATCATTGGATTCGTTTTTTCGAGACGATTCTAAGGGTATAATTTGGTAAAAACAGTTTTCGGAAAAATTTTGTACGGTTTTATCAGTACGGTTACGGTTACGGTAAAACTTGTTTTAAGATGGTTAAAATGGATAAGGTCAGTGAGACTGTTAAGAATTGGCCAAAGCTGAGAAACGTTAAAGAATATGCTGTCTGGAAGGAGGAGTTTGAATCGGTTGTGAAGAGTGAAGATACCAGAATGTGGTATTGTATGATTGATGGATATATTGCTCCTACACGTCGTATCGAAGGAAGGGTTATAGTGATGTCTTATGACAAGATGGATGAATCTGAGAGGCAGGTGGTTGATGCTGAGAAGAAAGTTTTAGCTGCAATTAAAATGTCCTTACCTGATGGCATCAAGCATACCTTTACGAAGTACACTAATTCAAAGGATATGTGGGATGCATTAGAAAAGCGATATCAGGGAAATGCAGATGTTGTGGTAGAAGAGAAGAAGAAAGCTGTTGAGAAGAAGGCTGCAGAAGTTTCAAAGGGCTTGAATGGTGTGAATGAACTTACAACAGAGGTGAAGGTAACATCAGAACCTGTAAGCCATACATGTCATAATTGCACTGAACTACAGGGTTAAGTTAACAGACTATCGGAGCAAAACAAAATTCTGTTATCTGAATTGGAAAAACAAAAAGAGTCAAATGTTCTTTTGATTAAAAGATAGTCAAATTGCTTAAATGAACTCAAATCAAATGAACAAGAAATCAGCAGTTTAACAAGCAAAGTCAATGAACTGTTATAGATCATTGATTTGGCTCGTGAAACTGTGAAAGATAAAACTAATGAATTTTCTGATAAGTGCAGGGAATTGGCTGTTGCACAAGACCAAATTGTTGAACTTAAAGGAAAGTTAGACAAATTTGGAAATTCTTCATTAGTTAGGACTCAAATTCAAAAAAGTTTGAAAAGGAGTAATGATAAAAAGGGTTTGGTGTTTAGTAAAGCCTCATCTTTTGAAAATCAAGATTACTCGTTTTTACCTGATGAAAATGAGCTAATTGATTTTGTGCCTACTACACCAGCTGTAGTGGATCCGATAGCTGTGGACTTGCCAAGTATTGAAAGAATCTGTTGAGTCTGACAGTACACCTCATAAATCGGATGAGGATACTGAAAAGGAAAAGAAAAAAAACATTTAAGAAGAGATTTAAGAAAAAAAGAAATTACAAGACAAAATCTTGTTTTAGATGTCACAACAAAGGGCACGTGGCGAGTTGTTGTCCTTTGAAGAAAAATAAAGAAAAAGTTGATGAGGTTAAGGATGGGAATAGGGTTGGTTTAAATAATAATGTGCAACCACATTGTCAACGTAGTCAACCAAGGTTTCAATCTAAAACTTCAACACCAAGACGATTTGATAGACCAAGAAACAATTTTTCACATTTTAGTCATTTCAATGGTAAATCAAATCGGTTTCAAAATCAAAATAGAAATTTTGGATATCAAAATCGATACCAGAGTTTTGGTAATCGAAATTTTCAAAGAAGAAACGAACATAGGGGTTTCAGTAACTCAAATGTTCAACATAATCCAAAAATTTTTCAAAATTCACGGATTGATAATGGGAGAAGAAGGTATCAAGATAATAATTTTCAGAGGTCAGAAAATCCGAGATTTTGTTGGAACTCTCGTGATAAAAGACCTAGTGAAAATTATAAATCTTGTTCAACAACGAGTATAACATCCAAGACACCAGTTAGGTGTGATGGATATTGGTTAGAAGCATCTTCTACTGATTTACATGGTCGACCCAAAATCGGTCAGGTTTGGGTTGTTAAATCTAACTAAGTTGTTGAGAATGTGCAGGATGACCAAGAAGGACTGTTGATGTGTTCGACAGTGGTTGTTCCTGTAAAGCGTCTGAGGTGAATAGTAGGTGAACATGGGTAACGAACTATTTACATCAGTGATGGATATGATTTTTCTAAACTTCAAAAGTGAAAAACTTATTGTCAGATTAAAGTGGGAGTCTGTTTGTGTTTGTAAATTTGTGTTTTTTAAAACTTGCTCCATAAAAACAAAAATTTAGGGGGAGAAATTTCCCTAAGCCAAAAAGAGTTTAGATAGTGCGTGTGTTTAGGGGGAGTAAGTTATAAATAAAAATAAAAAAAATTAAAAAATCAAAAACATAAAAAATAGAAAATCAAAAATGAGTTGTCACCGTGTGAAAAAGAAGAAATGATAGTACATCAGCAAGTTAGACTGTCACACTGAAAATGAATTAAATTGCTTAAGTGTGATAGCAGATTCATCATATGATGTACCAGTAGGCAAAAGCATGAAATAATCAACTTACCAATGTGATATAAACCTAAATGAACTGAATATGAGTGGGGAACACATCAATGGTGTATGGTTTAATGACCTTAACTCTTGCGTTGATAGATTGCCAAAATCTGAGGTTTTGGGTCTTTATACTGTTATTTCATCTGGGGATATCAGGGGTGTCCTTCTGCTGCATCCAGATACATGCTGACCTAGACACACCCAGGATATCTTAAAAGAGCTAAAAATGCCAAAACCTTGAAAATGAAGAAGCTCTCATAGAGAGTCATTCAAAAAATGCAAAATGCATAATTCGTACCAAAAATGGTACTTAGCCCTCGATAAGATATTTTGGTCTCTCTGCTGTACGGAAGTAGTGACCTGCTCACCAATTATCTATCGTTGAAAAATAAAACGGATGAATTCAGTATACTCACCTAGTACGATGAATCTTTGTGCATACCTTGATCGCGGGGGTATATCCTGAAGTGGGACACACTAGTATATCAGTATTAAAATTACCTTAACGTATCATACGGTAATGGTACTTGAAATGTTCATGCATTTTGTTTAAGTGGACAAACATACTGGTAATCGTCTTGAACTGCTTTTCTTGAAAAAATTAAATTAAGAATTATCTAATTGTGTGAAACAGTTTGATTGTGCTGATATGATCTTCTTACCAGTGATTCTCACAAAAATAGAGTGATTATTGCTTTTGTAAATAGTTTACTGCTTTCTAAAAATATCAAAAATACCAAAAATATTTCTTTTTAAAAGGACTTCCATTTTGAACTGACAGGTAGTTGTTTTTGCAAATTAAGATAAAATATTGGTTTATCTTTAAATGTGAAAAAGACTAATGGTTTTTCGAGATACTTGCTTGTGTTGCTAAACAGATTGATGCAGTTATCAAAATGAAGTGCAAAATACAAGTAAAGTGCAGATTAAGAGTGAAGTGAAGATGTGTGAAGATGCATGGTAGGATCCTTCTACTACATTGCAGAGAGAAAGAGATATGGAAGAGTTGGAGCTTACTTACTTAACCAAGGATTTCTAGCTAACTGATCTACAATGCATGAAAGTTTTGGAGATTGGAAGCATCAGCTAAGGGGGAGTCTGTTGATGTCAGAAACTGTGTAGCTGACGCTATCCAAAGACCAAAATAATACAAGATGTTTGAAGATAAAGTTACACTATGAAGCTATTGTCAAGGGGGAGTCTGTTGGTGCATATTCGGTGACAACAGCTTAATAGTTTGATTAATTAGTCTTTAGATATTTTGTAATGGGCTTAGCATATTGGTTAGTAAGTTTTTGTTGTAATGGGCTTGGAAAATGGCCTAGTCCATGTAGGAAGCCCAGTTCACAAACATGTGGTATATAAACATGTTTTTGTGATTAGGGTTTTAGCGGTTAGAGAATTTTAGAGAGAGAAAGTGTAGAGAGAGAGAAAAACGAAATTAGGGTTGGTTAGGGATCTTGATTGATTGTAATCAGTTTGATAGATAATCAATAAAGATCCGGATTGAAAGTGATTTGCTGTTTTCTGTTTCTACACGATTTCTGCTATATTCTGATCAAGAGGATTCCGCACTCTTGATCGGATTGACAATTCTGTTAAAGATCCATACATCAAGGGGACCTACAGAGAGAGGTGGTTTGCCAAGGGTTGCCTTTGAAGTGGACCAAGCACCCTTATTTATAGCTTGCATAGAAGCCCGGACACAGCCCCGTGTCCATTGGATACGGTCCCGTGTCCATCCTCTTTCTCTTTCTTCATTAATTGCAATTGTCTGTATTAGGCTCCACACGCCCCCGTGTTCGCTGGCCATGGCACCATGTGCAGAAGCGTATCTGTACTATCAAGATTTGCAAGATTCTGCGAATCTTAGCGTTGACCATGGCCCGTGTTGAGCTGGGCACGCCCCCGTACTAGGAATAGAAGCTTCTATAGCTTTGTCTTTTCTGCAGGCACCTAGCCACGCCCCCGTGTCCGCTGGGCACGGGGTCGTGGTCAGCCTTCTATTCTCTTGTTTTTGCTTGGGAAGATGCTGTCAAGGGGTCGGGCATGCCACATTTATTCCCTTTTTTTGTATTTATGTTAGTTTTTGCTGCATATTTGTTCCTTTTGTTCAATTAAGCTCATTTGGTCCTGAAAAGACAAAAGGAAGACAAAAGCACACTTTTTCCAACATTAGTACTAAAAAATGGTTAGTTTTATGCCTCATTTGATGTAATTTATATGTCGCATTTTACACACATCAAATACCGCCACACTTGAATCTTTGCTTGTCCTCAAGCAAAACTCTTTAATTTGTTGCTTACACACCCAAATGGAATGGGTAGAAGAGAAGTTTTGGACTTGTCTTGAGTGTCGGGAATCCAAGATCTTTATTGGGTTTTATTTTTATGCTATTTACAATCCTATTCGTTATGATTTATTTAGAACGTTTCATAAGAGAAATTACTTATTTGGGCATAACATGCCTCTTTAAAATTCCATTTATATACAAGTTCATATACCTCACGGGAGATCACTCAACACTCGGCCGAAGATGTATATTTATGAAACACTCGAGACCGGCATGGAACTTACTTCTACCATAAGTTTGCCAAGCAATCAATCCTCCTCCTTTTTAACTATAAACCTTTGTAAATATCAAGAGGACTTGGGGAAGGGTTAGGCTTGGGTTAAAGGTAGGTGGTTTTGGGTTAGTGGTTAGTAAAAAGGGCTAAAAGCGTAAAAAGCGTCGGTCGTCGTAAAACTTTTTGTTTTTGTGACTTTTATTCAAACTAAACACTTTCAAACAAAATTTCTTTGAGGAACTTGTTTGGTTATTGCTAGACTTCAATTTTTTTTTGGTAAGGAGTCGTCACAAGAAAACCGAGATTTTTACTAAAATAAGGGGTCTAAAAGAAAAAGGTTTTGGTGGGTAAAGGGTGTTTGTTTTGTGGGTTTAGAAACGAAAAGGTTTAGGCTCAAAGGGGTTAACTAGGGGGATTTTGGGTAGGTTAAAAGAAAAAGAAAAATAACGGTGATGAAAAGAAAATGGGTTAGTCCTAATGCGTCCATCATTTACTTACTTGGGTTTAAGTTGGTAAGGACCGGGAATGTATCGTCGTGGCAAGTTCTAGAGTCGTAGGAAACCAAGCGGCTACTCACACAAGAAACGAAAGATGAGCATTTAATTTAAAGATGTATGCTTGTATTTCTCAATAAAGGCTCAAAACTCACTTTTTGTGGAAATGAGTTTTAATGTGATCAAGTATATATAATCAAATTTTAACTAGATTTGTCATGTTGTTTCATAATTTTCTTATGTTGGTTCTTTTTATCACGACGCTATCGGTTGTAAATTTGTACAAATATAACCTTTTTAGAACTTGTTATTCCCAAATTAAACCAAGACAAGTAAAAAAAATGAAAAATTTTTAAAAAAATTTGGGGTGATTAGCGGTTCCAATAGAGTTTTGTGTAAGGCTTGTTATTAGGACTTGCAAAATTCAAGTTTTAGCATCCCCCCCCCCCCACTTAAATTACACATTGTCCTCAATGTGTCCCAAAAATAAGTTTTTAGGTTGATTGAATTTGTAAAAAGGTGTTTAAAACAAGGTTTTGGTGTTATGGGCATCTGGACACGGCCTTGTGCTGGGTGAGCACGGCCCCGTGTTCAGAGTGCCAGTAACGAAAACTTACAGAAGGTGAACACGTGTGTGACAACCCTCACTAAACCAGGTATCCGTACGACTTAATTAATAATTAATTACTGCTTAATCACTGTGCTTCTCTGAACTTGTGGATAAACTGCTACTTGAAATGCTGTTACATGTATTTACTGGCATCATACTTTATTTATCGTCACTACATTATTTACATGCTGAACTTTAGTGACAAACATGATGCACAAAAGCACTAGCACAATGAACGGATAACCTATTGAACGTGCTGTCATAACTAGCACCAGGCAGGCACTGCCTCTAAGGCCTGTATGAGCCCGAGATAGTAAACCACACTAATAGTGAGTGTGAAGATACAAGGGTTGTAGAACTGCGTCTCTAGGAATAAGTTACAGTGATCGGATGTGCCTAAAACGTACTCTAAGCACAAAACTCAGCACTTTAATTAACAATTCAGCTTTTAGCTAACTAATAAAGTGCCAAAACATGAGAAAAATGTTACTAGACACTTTCCAAAGTGTCGTAAATAAGTTGTGTCACTAAAATTAATATTAACGACACTTTAAAGCTTTGTTAAGCGCTTTAACGGATTACTATCCAACCGAACAACCGGACTTTACCCGGGACATGAAAATATTGTTAATAACATTATTTATCTTTCTCTGAGCCAGTTAGGGTCCCTGAATACCCTAACACCCACTGTAAAGCATAACACACTACTAACCGGGTTAATCCCTAAACTTAACTCAACTTAACTTAACTAGTGCCTAACTAATCGTTGGAAACTAACTAGATTACCCCCCCCCCCCCCCCAAACCAAATCGGTCACTAGGTGACCCCACTCTTGTCCTAACCTTGATTATTATATTCACTTATGTCTAATATCTATTAGACATAGTGACCATTGGACCTTAATCACAACAATTGTCTATAAGAAGATGAGATGGCACAACATAACATTCACATTTCACCACTCAAAAACTCTCTCTCTTTCTCCCTAGAGCTCTCGGCCAAACCCCCCTAACCACCCATCAATTTTGTCGAGTTTGATCGTCACATTCCAAGTTCATTCAGGCGTCAAGGATCACCTACAAGGAAGCTTAGTGCATTCGGAAGGCGAAGGACCTCACCCTATAGCTTTTATCCACTCATTTTGCGTCTAGATTCTTCCCTAGCCTTGAGCTAGTAGTAAGTTGCTTGAATCACCCTCTTGAACTATTTTGAAGTGGTT